>RBNK01000407.1:0-26565 GCA_003990785.1 Endogone sp. FLAS-F59071 | reverse complement strand
AGCTCAGAGAGTTGATCTGATTGATATCTAAGAGATAATCAATGATAGATGGGATCAGGAATCGTCGCCAGGAGCGAGATCACAGAACGTTCTCGAAAATTAAGGAATTCGCGCGTCGATCGTCACACTAAGTAGCAATGTGAATTGGTAATATAGAAGCTAATAAAATAAGCTCCTCTAAATATGAGTCTTCAAAATTGTATACATAATCTATGTAGCATAACATTGTCACTGAGTCTTTAAGTTATCTGAAAATATAAAAATAAGAAAATACTACTCTTAATAAGGATATTATTAAATAAAGAAGTAGCTTATCATATTTTCTTAAATAAACTACTCCTGAAAATTTATATAAATGTGAAATATAAAATAAAAAAAATAATAAAATAATATATCAAATAATATTTAAATACAAATAAATGAAATAAGTGTCTATTAAAGATTGCTAAATAAAATAATAATGTCCCATCTGAATAAAAGGGAATAAGTTACTGAGATGATAAATGAAATGTATATCAAATAAAAATATATTATTGTTTAATGTAAAAAAAAAAAGAGTAAAATTAATTGAAAATAAATAAATAAATTAATTGTTCAATAAATAAATAATTGAATAAAATAGACTTCAAGGGCATTGAAATAAAAAAATATATATATATAACTAAAGATCTAGGCTTGCTTTTCCTTTCTCTTTTTCCACATCATTATTATCCTCTGTCTAAGTACACAGATATGTCCATTCAGATTAGTTATTCTGGGTTTATATATGTGGTCATTCATAGATTCGTAATACTTGACTTTGCTTATCTTTCTTATTTTGGTTATTTCGATTATTCTAACTTTTGTTTTTTGTTTTTCATTGCAGATTTTGCTAGAATCCTCAAGAATCTCTTCACATGATGTATATATAAGTTATTTTACTAATTTCAGTAAGTAAACTCTAGATTTTATCATATATGATGGTTATAGTACATTCCTTGTGATTTATTTTGTTTATATCTGGATTGAGTGATTCTAATATTTGTTTGTTCTGAACTTGTTTGCACCATGGGTCAGATGGTTCTAACATTCAGATGTGAGCTGATTTGTTGAGTTTATTTTTCTCTATTCTAACCTTTAGGTCATTTGTAGATTAGGTCCTCGGCTAGTGTTCTTTAGCTTTCTGGCTTTGTATAAGCTTATTTATTGATGGGGCTGATGATCTGAACTGATTCACCAAAGTTATCAGCAGGCTAGACTGATAATAAGGTAAGTGATTTAAGTGAGTACATATGTATATATATGTATCATGCTTGTCTGAATACTGTATATTAGTCAGACTAAATCTGCATACATTAGTCTGAATCTTATCATAAGATGTCATCATGAGGTCTGGCTTCTGGGGTACAGAATTCACACATAATTCTATTTTTGAGCTTGGTGACTTATTCTGACTAGTGGGTCTTGTTTTGCATATAAGCTTTATAGCTGAATCTTGTTGTTTTGGGCATCTCATCATATATGTCTTGCTTTCTTTATTGTCTAAATTTGTTTGTTCTCTTTCTCTTCAACAAGGGTTGTCTTGCTTAGGTAAGTTCTTAGGGTTATGCTGCAATTTGAATCTATAGATGATTCAGTAGGTATAGAGTCTTGTTATCTATCTTTCTTGTAGCTTCAAAAAGTCTTCTAATTTACACACTACTCTTTTCTTCTATGTTTTCATTATGACTTTGTAGTTCCAATGATATCCAGTTACTCTTAATAATTTCATAAAGTTAAGTCCTTTTTTAAGTTCTTTTATCTTTGGCAAGTAGTCTCAAAATATAGTAAATTCTGATAATAAATATTCCAGAGATCAATCAGGTCAGTTGGATAAGTAGATTTGAATAACTTTACTTCATCTTTCTTCTATATATATTGATTAAAAGCTAATTTGGTAATAAAGATCTCTTCATTGATTTATAATATTTATTCTCAAGGTTGCTTATCTTGATATGTCTCTCAGAGTTCTCCTTAAAATAGAAGATTTCTCATCTTGAGCCTATTTGCAAAGTTTACTTGCTTTTAAATTATTTTTACTCTTTTATTATAGAATCTTCTAAAATTGTTTTAGTAATGATCAATATTTAGGTTAAAATTGTTGCTATAATTATTTTATTCTTCCTCTAGAGCAGGTGTTAATGGTCCTTCTAGTTATTTCTTATAGTGTATACCAGAGTGTGCTAGCTTCAAGATAGTCATAATTTATTTATTTCTTCATTTGGTTTCTCTATCAGTTCATTTGATTCAGTTCATATATTCCTTCAACTCATTCTTGAGTGTACCTCAACTATGGTAATTCATCATCTATATGAATTAGTTTGGTTTGTTCAATCTGTCTAGTTTATGTCTTGTTTAGTTTAACTTGTTTGGCAATTATTCAATTATTTCTTTTGATGTTCATGATATACCTATTCACTTATTATTGCCCTTCAGTAATTTGTTTCTCCTATGTAGCTCTCCATTGATTATCATAGCTCTCGTTCATTTCACTCTCTAGTGATATTGCTCTCTATTCATTTCATTTTCCATAAATCTTGTCTTGGGTGGAACCTAGTCAAGCCAGTGATTTGAACCTGTATCTTCAATATATACCTATATTCTGTTTCCTAGTAGTATTTTCCTAATAGTATTTTCCTATAGTATATGCCAGTTATATTCTCTTTCGAGGTAGTCTATTTATAGTATTAGGTTGTTTTGTTTTATTTTATGCAGAGCATCAATTTAATAAGTCTATAGTCATAACAGTTCAGTCAGTTATAATAGTTTGGTCAGTTATAACAGTTCAGTCCTACTTGAATGAAGATATAAGCTTCAATCATTTTTAGCTATTTTGTAGTATACTTGATAAAGCTCCTACCAGTCAGCACCAAGATATAATAAATATACTAATAACCAATCATTTGTTTGTATGTACCAAGTGAGAATACTCAGAGTATTAGATGTAATATCTCTCTTTGTATATCCTTACTACAGCTACTTACTGTGCTTTTCAGGCTTTACTATAACTAATATTGAGATATTCTAAGACTCTGTATAAACTAATTTTATTTAGATAGAAAATAGAGAGGGTATTTATACAAATTTGAAGAACTAAAGAATAACTAATAAAGACTTCACTATGAAAATATAATTCAATTATTGTGAAGAATACATAATAACTTTAGTAGCAGCATTTTATAGAAATAAAAGTCATCAAGTAGAAATAAAAGTCATTAAGCAGAAATAAAAGTTGTCAAGCAGAAATAAAAGTTATTTATAATTAAAAAGGGAAAGGGATGGAAGGTCACAGTAACTTCAAAAATAGGTACGTAGTGAGAGGAGACTGAAAGATTTATACAAGTACAAAATGCCCCAATTCAACAATGATGAATACCTCTGAAGCTGAGTCATTGAAGCATACTGAGCCTTAGAAGACCCTCCATCTGAACTATTACCTGAGGAAGGATCTGCCCTACAAAGGACTCAAATCATAATGAAAAATATCGACATTGCTTAGAAATGACAAACACAAGATGAATTTCAGACCTACTATAAAATCGCTAGGATCTGGGAAGAAGATCTCGAACATGTATGGGACTGACAACATGCAGAGGCATGCAAATAAACACTGCATCAAGGGATTCCTCTCCAATCTCAAAGGATTGCCCTTCGGATTTACAGACTCTTCCAGTTCCAACCAGCTGCCTTGAAAAGACTTACCAAAATTGGACCATCTGCATTTCACCAACTGTCTCAAAATGCCTTTGAAGAACTTAAAGAAGAAATCTGCGTATTACAAAGAGATTTCGACCAATTGGAACAGTTTCTTGATTTGTGAAACCTTTTAACCGTCTTAAATCTTTTAACCATCTTAAATCTTTAACCATCTTAAATCTATAACTTATATAACTCGTTATATCATATAAATTCATAATTAGTTTATATTTTGAATAGCCAATGGTTTTGAGAGTAGTAACAGGGCAGCTACCCGTATAGCACCTCTTCAAAACTGTATAAATACCCCCTTTTATTTCTATTCAATAAATCTTTGCCTGAGCTTGAGCCCAATACAAGTCTAATAATCCAAACACAACTGGTAAAGAAAGTATTGCTTAGTGAATTCGAGCCAAAAGAGAGAACCTTTTTTAACATCTAACAGATAATTGATTGCTGATACATATCTGAAGGGACTAATATTCCCCAGCACCTCTAAACATATACTTTAATATTTTCGTAGTTTTATTCCTCCACACCTCTGTTTTCCACTTTGGTTTTACCTACAGTATGGATTTTAGCCCAGCTACTGGTTCCCGATTGAGCCCCCTATCTCCTTCATACTTAGTCGATTCCAGAGTCTCATCCTCACATTTTGGCACCTAACATGGGGGGGTAATATTCGATTTTATTGAGTACATACCCCAGTGATATACTTTCACTACCATGAACAACCTTGACAAAACAGACCATCCGGACATACCACCAAGACTAGTAAGGATACCGATTCGGAAACACTACTGAAGACTATTACAAGAATCAGATAGATCAGACACATCTACAAGTACTATTGGAATTACTATCACTTACGAGCATATTCAACTATTAAGAGAAGGAACCGAAAGTGAACACGACAGTGAAGGAGTAGAAAGTATCTACTAAGAAGAATTGGACAGACCAATCTGGCATTGGACTGACGATCTTGAAATCAACACACTATTTGAAGAACAAGAAGAAGAACTAACAGAATAAAATTTCGACATGTCACTATCACCACCTACCTTTTCAGGATATACACCAGCCGAGTCAGTAAATCGATTCATTGATGATATTCAACTTTATGTTGCAGCAAGAGGACTAAATGCGGCGCAACATGGCAGCATCATTGTAGCAGTACTTAGGGGACCAGCAAAAACCCAATACAATGCAGCAATTGTAGCAGGAGCAGCAAATGGAGAATTAGCAGCACCACCAATAGACACAGCATCCATCACAACTTGTTATACATGGTTGAGAACCAGATATCATACAGCAGAAATACAACAACAGCTGAGGGATCAGATCATGCAAACTGTATAAGAAAAAGGCCAGTCACCTTTGGAATTTTACACCAAAGTCCGAGACATGATCGAAACCGCAGGATATGTAGATGCAGTACAAGATCAGGTAGCAGAATCAACCTTCATGCAAGGAATATAAGCAGAATTAGCACTCGTGATCCAGTCATCACCTATCACTCTCAACCTACTTGGAAAAGTTAATTTTGCTCAGAGATACTGGCTAGCACGAAATCCAAGTCAAGACATCTACCAACAGATGGTGGCACCTACCTTCAGAAGAAGAGAAGTCAGCAAGCTATACCACCCTACACCAGTCATCAATGCAACAGCAACTGGAAAACCTATACCTACCGAGTGAGATATTGACGAGTTAACTACCAAATTTGCCAGGATGGAAGCACACATCGCGAACATCGAAAAAAAGCAGTACCAACCTAGATGACAGTCCTACAACTTATCCTACAGTGCCCAACTAGCAAATTGGAACAACAATCAGAACAACAGGAATTATGATCAATTCTTGACATGCTATAAATGCAGAGAAGAAGGGCACATTGCCAGAAACTGTCAGTCAGAAACAAATAGAAGAGCAGAACCAAGCAATAGTAACCACCAACAGCAGAGAGATGGGATGTACCTTGCACAAACACCAACCCTCCAGATTCAGGAAATCTTTGAAGATAGCGACAATGAAGACATCCGGATTCTACCAGCTATACCAGGAAGGAAACCAGGCCGACCTCCAGGAAAACCTTACAATCACCCAGAAGGAAACAAGAAAAATGAGGAACCTGAGATAGTCATCAAGCATAAGAAGCCTGAAGTCATATATGAGGCCCTGGATTTCAGCAAGTTCAAAGAACCTAGTCAAGATCAACTGATGTCAGAAAGCCCAAGCTATGAAACCCAGACTCGATGTACCAAAACCTATCACTATAATGCCTGGGAAGATATGAAGAATCACCAAGTTAGCATAACCTTTGCTCAAGCAGTGGAACTCAATCCAGCTATCAAAACCTAAATCAGAGAAGGACTGAGTGATAATAAACTAGGATTCAAGGTGATCGAGATCAACCAGGCCCAACCATCAGCAGAAGAAATGAGTAATGAAGAAGATACTAGGAAAGCCTCAGCCATTGCCACATGCACTATCGAATCAACACCTTTTGAGGCCATCATCGATTCAGGAGCAGGAGGATATATCATCGCTAAGAAAGCACTTAACAGATTAGGATAGGGAATCGAACTACCAACAAGCCTGAACTTTACAACAGCAGGTGGTAACCATGCAATACCCCTTGGAAAAATGAAGGATATTCTCATCCGATTTGGAGATATTACCATACCAGTAACCATGCTTGTTGTCAATATGCAGACCTATGATGTTATCCTAGGAAATGAATGGCTGAATAAAGCAAAAGCCATTATTGATATTTTCGGTAAAAGAATGAGGATTACCTGTAGAGGAAGAACCTTCCAGATCCCCATTAACATTCACAAGGGAGCTCGACCCGAAACAGAGGATGTTACACATGAATCTGATCAAGTAATGGTTGCCCAACCCGGATCAGGCCATGACATTGACTTTGAGGACACAGATGATGAAGAAAAAGCTCAATATGGCTGGCGACTACTTTATAAGAAGGAACAGAACTACCTCATCAGTTGGAACATAAAATACCAATACTGTCCATTCTGCGAACAAAGGATCTATTATGCAGAAATGATGTGTGACTGTCCACAGACAAAGTGGATCTCAAAAGAAGAGAGCCTTCAGGAACACATGCCTGCCAAACCACGGATATATAACAGGTCTCCACAACCTAAGAAGCAAGAAATGCCAGACCTTCATTAAGGACCTTACTTAGGAAAACAACTACACCCCTTTAAGGATGGAAACCGCATCTGGGATATCTGCAAAGAGAAGGCATCTTTCATTGGCAAGTCACATTTCTTTGGAAACTGAGATGATTTTCAGAACAAATACTGGGACGAATGGAATGTACGAGATATGTGAATAGTAGCCAAAAGATCGGAGTATCCAGACCAACACTTTGACTACAAGTATCATAGAACCTACCTCAAAGACTGAGACAATGAACATCACTGAGAACACAATGAAGATATGATCAATGTTATGATCAATGCTCACTGAACCAACTACGAGCTACCATTACCTCAGTATGCTACAGAAGGATCAGCAGAACTTGACCTTATAACTCCAGAAAGTATATCTCTGCAACCCAGAGATAGCACAATTCTTGACACCGGATTTGCCTTAGAAATACCAGAAGGACATTTCAGAATAGTGAAACTAAGAAGCTCATTGGCAAAAGCAGGACTCACTACAGATGCAGGAGTAATCGATCAAGATTATACTGGAACTATCAGAGTCATTGTAGTCAACTGACACTGAACTAATCAGATTGACCTAGAAAAAGGAGACTGAGTTGCACAAATGATTATCTTATCTTATGCAATGGTTACACTCCAGGAGCAACACCCCAACCTGGTCAGAACTACAGCCAGAGGTCAAGGTAGATTTGGATCAACTAGAGTCAATGCAGCTATTGTAAATTGACAACAGATTTCAGCAGACCAAAAAGAAGAAGGAAGAAATGACTGCTTAGCAGTCAAAATCAGAAGAAACTTACAAGAAGGACAAATCATGGAAATCAGGGCAATTATCAACAGAAACCAAGATATCTTCATAACCAGTTTGGAAAGTACCATAGGAGCAAACCCCAAGTACCAACATTACATCGATATAGGTGATCATGAACCAATCAAGAAGGCACCCTACCGCCTCAACCCAAGCTACCGAAAATAGGTCACTGAAGAAATCACTCAACTAGAAAATGATGGTGTAATCATCAAATCAAAGAGCCCGTGGGGATTCCCTATTGTCATTGCACCAAAGAAGGAAATTATTATTAACGAGGACGAAACCAGAACTGAAACAACAGCCCTAAGATTCTGTGTGGACTTCTGAGCCCTTAATGTCATCACAAAAAAAGATGCATTTCCTATACCAAGGATTGATGACTTACTGGATTTAGTGGAGAAGCAACCTCAATATTTCTTGAGTTTTGATTTGTATGTCGGATATCACCAGATTACACTTACCCCTGAAGCAAGTGAACGATCTGCATTCGTAACACAAGATGGTCACTACCAGTACACTCGGATACCCTTTGGGTTATGCAACACCCCACCATCTTTCCAAAAAGCAATGACAGACGTCTTCAGAGATATGATCAGCAAGAACATTACAGTATACATTAATGATATTCAGCTATACTCACCAGATTGGCCAAGTCATGTCAAGGGAATCATCGAGATTTTTCGAAGACTTTGAGAAAGTGGATTCAGACTCAAAGCAAAGAAGTGCACAATTGGAGAAATAGAAATGAAGTACCTCAGATTCATCGTCATAGCAGAAGGACTGAGGACTAACCCAAGCAAGACCAAGGAAATCCGAACCTACCCAGTACCTACAAATGTATCCGAATTATGAGCCTTTTTGGGACTAGCAACCTTCTACCGAAAATTCATTAAGAACTTTTCGATGATTGCATGACCCCTGCACCATCTGCTTAGGAAAGGAATTCAGTTTGAATTCGGAATGCCCCAATGTTTAGCTATGGAAGAACTCAAAGAAGCTCTCATGAGTGCACCAATCCTGAAATGACCTAACTGGGAAAAACCATTTACCCTACACACCGACGGATCAGCTAAAGGACTCGGAGCTGTCCTGATACAAATAGATGAATAAGGGAATGAACATGTGATTGCATACGCCAGCAAAGGAACCAATCCAGCACAAGCCAATTATGAAGCAACCAAATTGGAATGCTTGGTAGCAACTTGGGCAATTGAGTACTTCTGCTACTACCTGATCGGACAAAAGTTTACTCTTGTCACAGATCATGCAGCCCTCAAGTAGTTATTTAACAAAGTTCAACCTACTAGAATCTACGCTCGATGGATCATGAGACTTCAGGAATATGACTTCAAGGTCCAGCACAAACCTGGAAAGACACACCAGCATGCCGATGCATTATTAAGAATACCAAGAAGAGAGATGTCACCCCAAGAAAAGACTGTGCAATTCCAATGAATCAGGAGCTATACTATCAGATCACAACATATTTAGGAGGAGGAAAAATATCAATAGTTGATGAATGGAAAAGGAAGATCATACTTAGGAGCCGATAAAACTTCAAATATCAGAATGGAGAATTATACAAAATATCACAAACAGACAAAGAATATTGACGCATAGTTATCTCAATACATCGTGTGAACAACATTTTATCAGAAGCACATGACTATCACTTATCTGGACACCAAGGAGTGGAACAAACCTATCAGCAGTTAGCAAAAATTTACTGGTGGCCACAAATGTGGAAAGATATATAACATTATATCAGGACATGCAACACTTGCCAGAAGAGGAAAATAATTAAGGATTTTGTACTCTGGCAACCCAGCACAATGCCAAATGCCCCTTTTAAACATATCAGAATCAACATAATTGGACCCCTTCCATGGACCCTTACCAGAAAGAAATACATTGTCGTAGCAGTTGACTGGTTAACAAAATGGCCCGAAGCAGAATCCTTGGAGACATCAGATGCTCAGACAATATTAGAATTTATATATGAACGAATTATCTGCTAACATGGACTACCAAAACAGATAACATCCGACAGAGGAACAGAATTCTGCAATGACCTAGTAAAAGAATTAAATCGGACATACCACATCCAACATATCTGAACCACTGCCTATCACTCTCAAGGAAATGGACTCACTGAATGGATGAACCAGATGATCAAGAACACAATTTTGAAGATGAGCAAGACATATACTGACTGGGACTTTTGGTTACCATCTGCACTATTTGCAATCAGATGCTCATAACAGAAGACTACAACTTTCAGCCCTTTTGAGTTAGTCTATGGGAGATTGCCAAATAGGGGAGTTCCACAAGCCGACATGAGAGAATCACATGAAGAACGAATTTGGAGCTTAATAATATATGATATGGAGAGACTGAAACATATTCGACACAAGGCACAAAAGTTCATCCAGAAAGTGCAAGATCAACAGAAGTACAAGAATTTGCTGGTTGAAATATTAAATATTGAAGATCAAATCTTGATTTATCGAAATATTGTTGAAGCCTCTTGGTTAGCAAAACTTGAACCAAAATGGGAAGGACCGTACTATATTCAAGATATTAAGGGAACCTCAATTTGGATCTGAAGCCCAAAAGGAACAATTCAGCCAACACTAGTACACTATGGAAAAGTTAAATGATACTTTGCACGAAATTGATTTATCAGCTATCTGAAGATGATGCTTATAAATAGGGGAGTAATGAGAGGAGACTGAAAGATTTATACAAGTACAAAATGCCCCGATTCAACAATGATGAATACCTCCGAAGCCAAGTCATTGAAGCATATCAAGCCTTAGAAGACCCTCCATCTGAACTATTACCTGAGGAAGGATCTGCCCTATGAAGGACTCAAATCATAATGAAAAATATTAACATTGCTCAGAAATAACAAACACAAGACAAATTTCAGGCCTACTATAAAATCGCTAGGATCTGGGAAGAAGATCTCGAACATGTATGGGACTGACGACATGCAGAGGCATGCAAACGAGCACTATATCAAGGGATTCCCCTCCAATCTCAAAGGATTGCCCTCCGGATTTATGGACTCTTCCAGTTCTGACCAGCCACCTTGAAAAGACTTACCAAAATTGGACCATCCGTATTTCACCAACTGTCTCAAAATGCCTTTGAAGAACTTAAAGAAGAAATCCATGTATTACAAAGAGATTTCGACCAATTGGAACAGTTCCTTGATTTGTAAAACCTTTTAACCGTCTTAAATCTTTTAACCATCTTAAATCTTTAACTATCTTAAATCTATAACTTATATAACTCGTTATATCATATAAATTCATAATTAGTTTATATTTTGAATAGCCAATGGTTTTGAGAGTAGTAACAGGGCAGCTACCTATATAGCACCTTTTCAAAACTGTATAAATACCTCCTTTTATTTCCATTCAATAAATCTTTGCCTGAGCTTGAGCCTAATACAAGTCTAATAATCCAAATACAACTGGTGAAGAAAGTATTGCTTAGTGAATTCGAGCCGAAAGAGAGAACCTTTTTTGACATCTAACAGATAATTGATTGCTGATACACATCCAAAGGGACTAATATTCCCCAGTGCCTCTAAACATATACTTTAATATTTTCATAGTTTTATTCCTCCACACCCCTGTTTTCCACTTTGGTTTTACCTACAGTACGGATTTTAGCCCAGCTACTGGTTTCTGATTGAGCCCCCTATCTTCTCCATACTTAGCTGATTCCAGAGTCTCATCCTCACAGTAGCAAGTTCTTACAAATTGAGAAAGTTGTATATTGATCATTATACTGTTTTAATTTTAATATTAAAAATAGTAACTTAATCATAATGTAGTTATTTATAAAATTGAGAATTATATTAATAGATTTGATTGTAGTAGTATTATAAAATATTAAATATAGTAAAGTAGAGAGTTTGAAAGATTATAATCTAGCTAAAGATAGAAATTATTAAATTAATATGATTTTAATAAGGTAAAAAAAATATCTAATAAGAACTAAATTATTTAGAGATTATCTAACTTTAGAAGCTTATACTTTTTATATAATAGTGAATATTATCTTTATTAGATTATAGAGAAATATTCAGATATAAAGTTCTAAATCTTTTAATAAATATTACAAAATTAAAACTAAGTATCTTATTATATCTAGATAGAAATATAATATTAGCTAGTAATCAAGATATATACTTTCTAATCAAAGTAGTATTAAAGCTAATAGTATTTTTATAGTATTTCTGCTAGTAAATAAAAATGTGATACATATACTTTTCTATATAGTATATACTATATATATAGATGAGAAAGATTTATTAACTACCAACATTTATAAAGATGATTCTTATAATATATAAAAGAACTCAAATTAGTTATAATCAAATTATTTAAAAGGCTATTAACAACTATATAGTTTAAGCTATTATATAATATATTAAAAGATACTATAAGAATAATACTAAAAAATGAACTCTCTAAGTAAGATAATATTCTCTTTTATTACTTTAAATTATAATAACCAATTTTTTTTAAAGTTATTATAATAAAATAAAATCTATAAGCTCTAAGACTTATAAGTTAATTAGTAAGTTTTATTAATATTTCTTTTTTTTCTTTCTTTATTTAACTTATATATTAATTATTTTATATCTCTCTTTTTTAGGTACTAGTGTAACAAATATACTAATAACTAATTATTCATATATTCATTGAAAATGCTCAGAATGTTAGACATAATATCTTCCTTTGCATATCTTTATTATAGCTAAATATACTGTACTCTTCAGGCTTTACTATTGTGATGGCCAACCCCCAACTTGACTGATTTTCACGAAATTTATACTATGCTTGATTCAGAAGTTACTGTAACATTTTGTCCTCTTCCTTTTATTTCAGCATGATGCCTTTTATTTCAGCATGATGCTTTTTATTTCGACACAACACTTTTTATTTTGGCATGATGCCTTTTATTTCGGCATAATGCCTTTTATTTCAGCAAAATACTATCACCAAAGTCATTATATATTCTTTGCAACAATTAGATTGTATTTTAATAGCAAAGTCTTTATTAGTTATTCTTTAGTCTTTCAAATTTGTATAAATATCTCCTCTATTTCTATCTAAATAAATCAGTTTGTACAGAGTCTTGGAATATCTCAATATCAGTTATAGTAAAGCCTGAAGAGTACAGTACATAGCTATAGTAAGGATACACAAAGGGAGATATCACATCTAACACTCTGAGTATTCTTAACGAACAAATGACTGATTATTAGTACATTTGTCACACTATAACTGATATTGAGATATTCTAAGACTCTGTGCAAACTGATTTATTTAGATAGAAATAGAAGGGGTATTTATATAAATTTGAAAGACTAAAGAATAACTAATAAAGACTTTGCTACAAGTATGACTCAATAACTGCAAATAATATTTTATCAATAAAAATGAGATCGGTCACTAAAAACTACTTTTATCACTAGTAGTGAGATCACTCACTAAAAATGAAGTTTGTTAATAAAAATAATACTAACTAAAAATGGAAGGGAACAGAAAATCATAGTAACTTCAGATCAAGCATAGTACTAAATGTTTATGAAAATCAGGTAAGTTAGAGGTTGGTCATTATATCTGGGGGGCTTAACTAGGAAGACTTGTCCTTAAGACTCTAATACAGAGTAGTTCTTAGTGATGGCAGTTGATATAAATTAGTTATATATAAGAGAAACTAATAAAATAAGCTTCTCTAAATGCAAGTTTCTGAAATTGTATGCATCTATGTAGTGATAAGATGGTAAGTATAACATTGTTATAGATTTTCAATTGAATCTAAGTTATCTGAAAATATAAAAATAAGAAAATACTACTCTTAATAAGGATATTACTAAATAAAGAAGTGGCTTATTATGTTTCTATAAACAAACAATTCCTGGGAAACAAAATAAAATAAAAAAAATAATAAAATAATGATATGTTAAATAATATCTAAATGTAAATAAATGAAATAAGTGTTTATTGAAGATTACCAAAAAAAAATAATAAAAATAATATAATAATGTCTGATCTAAATAAAAGAGAATAAGTTACTGAGGTGATAAATGAAATGTATATCAAATAAAAATTAATTGAATGCATTATTGTTTAATGCAAAAAAGAGTAAAATCAATCAAGAATAAAATAAATAAATTAATTGTTTGATGAATAAATAACTGAATAAAATAGACTCCAAGGGAGGGTGTCAATGAAATATTAAAAAAATATATATAACTAAAGACTTAGACTTACTTTTTTTTTCTCTTTTTCTCATACATCATTACCCTCTATACCAATTTATCTGAGTATGTATATTTAGATTCATAGGTATGTCTGTTCAAGTATGTGAATATACATTCAGGTATATGGTTGTTTGTAGATTCATAGCACTTGACTTGCTTATCTTTCTTATTTCAGTCATTCTGACTTTCTTTGTTTTTCACTTTTTTGTTGCAAAGATCTTACCAGATTTCTCTACATGATATACATATGAGTCATTTTGCTAATTTTGATATGTAATTCAAGATTTTACTATATATGGTAGTTGCAGTATATTCTTTATAATTCATTTTGTTTATGCCTGAGTAGATTGAGTAATTTGGATGGTATAATTTCAATGTTTTGTTTATTTACAAAGTTTATTTATATCATGGGTTAGATGGTTCTAACATTTGAGTATGAGCTGATTTGTTAATCTATTTTTCTTCTAACCCTTAGATTATTTGTAGATTGGGTCCTCAGTCAGTATCCTAGCTTTATTCATTCATTATTTAGATAACAAGCTAAACTAATTCATTAGTCTAAATCATTTGAGTTAAGAGATTTACTAGGGTATTAGTGGGCTAAACTGACAATGAGATAAGTGATTTGAGTATGTATGTATGTGTATGTATATATCATACTTGTCTGAATGCTATATATTAGTTAGACTAAATCTGTATATATCAGTCTGAATCTTACCATAAGATGTCATCATGAGGTCTGGCTTCTAGGGTATAGGATTTTTACTTAATTCCATTTCTAAGCTTAGTAACTCGACAATTTGTTCTAGCTAGAGAGTCTTGTTTTTAAGTATAAGCTTCATAGCTTGTGTTTTACTCTCTTGTTGTTCAGATTTATCTGTTCTCTTTGACTAGGGTTGTCTGCTTGGGTCAGCAATAGGGTATCTACATGAATAAGTTCTTAGAGTCATGTCAAGATTCAGAGAATACTTATACTTGGGTTGCTTGAATAGAAGATTCTGAGTTATTCTTATATATGATTTTGGTGGGTATAAGAGTGAAGTCATCTGTTGCTTCTATCTTTCTTGCAACTTTAAAAAGTCTTCTAATTTATATATTACTTTTTTCTTCTATATTTTCATTATAACTTAGTAGTTCCAATAATATCCAGTTACTTCTTGACAATTTGAATAAATAGTTTCATTCCATCTTCTTCTATATATATTAATTAAAAGCTGATTCAATAATAGAGATCTCTTCAATTAATGATTTATAACATTTATTCTCAAGGTTACTTGTCTTGCTATATCTCTCAGAGTTCTCCTTAAAATAGAAGGTTTTTTATCTTAAGCCTATTTACAAAGTTTGCCTACTTTTAAATCATTTTTACTCTCTTATTATATTGTAGAATTTTTCAATATCATTCTAGTACTTAATCAAATGTTTTGGGTTGAAATCATTGCTGTAATCATTTTATTCTTCCTTTAAAGCAAGTATCAGTAGTCCTTCTGGTTATTTTCTATAGTACATACTAGGGTATGCTAGCTTCAAGGTAGTTATAATTTATTCATTTCTTTGTTTGGTTTCTCTATCAGTTTGTTCAGTTTAGTCTGTTTGATTAGTTTACTTTGGTTTTATTCATTTCAGCTTCATTCACTTTAGCTGTTCAGTCAGTTTAGTTTAACTCATTTTTCTTATTTCTATAAAATTCTATAATTATCATAGCTCTCATTTATTTCATTCTTTAGCAATTATATGTCTATAGGTCTTGTCTTAGGTAGAATCTGGTTGAGCTAGTGATTTAAACCTATATCTTCAATATATATCATAGCTTTCTAGTGATATTTTCCTATAGTGCATGCCAGTTGTGCTGTTATATCAGTCATTTCATTTCATATAGTAGAACATCAATTTAATGAGTCTACATTGATTATAACAGTTCAGTCAGTTATAACAGTTTGATTGGTTATAACAGTTTGGTTCTACTTGAATAAAGACATAAGCTTCAGTCATTTCAGCCTTTGAGCTTACTTAATAAAGCTCCTATCAGTCAGTACTAAGATATAACAAATATACTAATAACTAGTCATTTATGCATTCATTAAAAATGCTCAGAATGTTAGATGTAATATTTCCCTTTGTATATCCTTACTATAGCTAAATGTACTATACTTTTCAGGCTTTACTATAACTGATATTGAGATATTCCAAAACTCTGTACAAACTGATTTATTTAGATAGAAATAGAAGGGGTATTTATACAAATTTAAAAGACTAAAGAACAACTAATAAAGACTTTACTACAAGTATAACTTGATAACTGTGAATAATATTTCATTAATAAAAATGAGATTAGTTACTAAAAACTATATTCATTGCTATATAGTAGTAAGATTGCTTGCTAAAAATGAAGTTCATTGATAAAAATGATACTAACTAAAAATAGAAGGAAACAAAAAATCATAGTAACTCCAGATTAAGTATAGTACCAAATGTTTATGGAAATCAAGCAAGTTAGGGGTCAGCTGTTACACTAGTTATAATATTATTAATATTAATAGTAAGAAGTATACTCAATTTGAAAAAGTACTTTTTACCTTCAGAATAGCTAAGCTTTTATTAGCTAATATTTCTGAAGATATTATAAAGAAAATTTACAATTTTTCTTATTCATTAGGAAACTATTTTCAGTTCATAGTCTATAACTAGCATCTGTGCTTATAGGCTGTTTGCAGGCTGTTTGCAGGCTGTTTGCAGGCTGTTTGCAGGCTGTTCTAGCCAGTTTGTAGTTTACAATATTGTTTTAGAAGTGTTCATGGTTCATGATATTGTTCTAGTAAAGTTTTAGAGTAGTTTGTAGCTGTTCATCAATAATAGTTTATAGTCTATGATTAGTATCTGTATCTGTAGCTATTTTATTTATAGCTCTTAGTAAAATAGTTTGCAGCTCTTAGTAAAATAGTTTGTAAATTAATTAACCATTTTTCTGATATTCTATATAAAGACTAATTGGTAATAAAATTCTTGTTATAACTTCAAGATTAAAGAAAAGTAAAACACTATCTGGTTTAATAATATATAGTAGAGTATTATTATTATTTTTTTACTCAATATTGTAATAGACTAAAATATATTAATAGTGAAATACTCAGAATTGAGCAAGTGTAGAAAATATGTTTTAGATCTTAGTAGATTATACAATAGTAGCTTAAAGGGTAGGAGGAGTTTATGACTGGTAGGAAAGTATATAATTTAGTGAACTAATAAAATAAATTTTACTTAGTCTTAGACTAAGGCTTGTGGAGCTTACTTAAAGATCTTATATGTCCTATAAGTAGTGAGCTAATATCTGTCTAATTCTCAGGATTTATACAGTAATCCCATCACTTTACTACTTTTGATATCAGCTTAAATACTAACTCAAGACTACTGATTTATTAAAGTGAAATAAAGAAAGTATTTATATAAATTAGAGGGAGTGCCATATGGGTAGCTGCCCAAAACTCCCAGTACAAATGATTGGATAATAAATAATAAATAAATAAATAAAATATAATATTATATAGTAGAATAATATATTAGATCAGAGCAATATTATAATTTGTAACAATACTACAAGTTGTAATAATGCTAAGAGTTATAATGTTATTACAAGTTATGTATCTGTGATCTTATATAATAAAAAAATATTTCTATCACAGTATTTAGTATTTTATTATTATATTTTCCATGAAATATATATGATTCTAAGTTACTTACAGTAGTATGTTGGACTAATTTTTGGCACTTTTTTACTGAAAGTAGATTTGAAGTTATCCTACAATATCTAGATAATTCTATGCAAAGGTAACAATCTTTAGTATATATATTTAATTCTCTGAATATTTAGCTTTATGTTAACTTCATCTTATTTTGTATCTATCTAGTAGATGCTTATGGAAGGGAGCAGATGAAAAAGTATACTGATGTTATCCAATTATACTAGCCAATCAAGATGCCTCTCAGAAGTATATATCATCTCTTTCTTGAATAGAGGGTTAGAAAAAAGGCTTTGAATAGCATCCAGAGGATTCCAATACCATATTACATAGTCTCCAGCCCAAGATTCGAAATCACGACTCCACCATTAACTTGATCCGTCACGCCCTCCCTCCTTTTTGCCTGAATCAAAATCACTGCCCACGATTTCAATACGCCTCAACTTAAGCCTCACAGTTTTATTGCCTAAACCTAATAATACTACTTTCACAACCTCGACATCCGCCGGTCCACCTCTTCCGAAAGGTTCTGCGTCGACGAGATCCAGCTCGATACCATCTTGCGCACGATGTCTCGGACAGCGTTCGCGTTTTCCTGCAATAGATTGTTTATTCAGATGAGTGAGAATGGAGCTAAAATGGAGCATTACAAGTAATCAAAGTGTGATTATCTCTACGAAAAAGATGGATCAGGCATGTTACCTTATCCGCGATGTAAGCGGTCTTATTTTCCGACGTTACCGTCAACCGTGTTATCAGGTCCTTGGTAAATGCGGATGACTTGACACGCTCCTTGACACCCTTCATCTCCTTCTGCAAGGCCGCCAGCGAAGACTTGAGCACCGCGTTCAATTGTTGCAGCTGATCGACCTATAATTGCGTCGAGGGTTCGCGGGAAAATTGCATTTAGCCCTTTTCAATCAATCTTGACTCGAGATCATACATTATTTAACAGATGAAAATATAACGTACAATCTCCTCAGGCCCAGGGGGTTGCGCCCCTTTCTTGGCGGGCTTTCCGGTACTGAAGGATCGGTTGATGAGCTCCGCCAACATGAGACCATAAGTACATGTCTAATAGAAAATTCAAATGCATGAATAAATATGTTTATGACTCAATTTCACGATCGACAGAAGTTGTACCGTACCTCGAGAGTTGTGGCATATGCGTGGAATCTTGACCACGAGAATTCCAACGAGTGCGACCCCGCTGCGAAAGATGTGACTGGAAAGAACAGGAACCATTTTAAATTGGACGATTCATAACTACAATGAGGTGAAGAGCGTACATGCAAAAAGAAAATAATGGATGAGCGGTTTTTTACCGTCATTCTCTAAAATAGAGGAAGCCTCTTTGATTAAATCACCCGCTTTCGTGGCCTCGGCTAACGATGAGCGAACCGGAAATGATAAATTATACGCTTAGCGAAAACGTATTGCCGTGTCCACTGAGTGGAAATGGTAATATTTTTCTCTCACCTCCATTTTCTGTGGGGGCCTTCTTCGCCAATACATATGCCGATGCCAACCTTGACACGACCTTGGCGAGCTGCAATTCCTGTGGTGTCAACTAAAACAGATGCGTCGGTCGGGAGTAAATTAGATCCTTTTCTTCTAATGCTGAGGACTTAAACCCCCTAGACGATACAGAGCGACAAATCTTACGTGGCTTGCGATATCCTCCCCGTCTACCGCCGTAGCCAATGCCGATGCCACTTCCTCGACATCAGCAACCTCGCCTCCGTTGGCGCGCTTGACCGCCAGCACAACAAGCGTGAAGATCTTGAACCATGTTGCCTAAAAATAAAATAGAAATAAAAATAAAATAAAAAAGTAAAATAAAAAAAAAGGAGCCATAACGCCACATTCTCCCACTTCTGAATCCGTAGAATAGCCAAATCCCCGGGCCCCAGCCATTAAGCCATGAGTACCTGGTCCGGACCCCGGAAGATGCACTTACATCCACGTGTGTCGCGGCCCTCGTCAGCTCCTCTGGCGTCGGCCCGCCGGCCGGGTTGCAGTTCAGCATCACGACCAAATCGCGGTTGTCCGAGCGGGACTGGAGGAAGGCATCTGCGAATGACATGCAAGATATTAGAAGTCAATAATAAGTTACTTCCTCATGCAAGAAACAGATTAGAATTTAAAAGGGATCGTTACCGTCGTACTTAAGGGCCGAGACGTCCAGCCCCTGGTAGAATTGCAAAGCATTCTTGACAGTAAACGAGTGTTGCAGCGTCTCGAGTCGTAAGATGGCGACGTTTACGAGTGCTTGCTGTAGCGAGTTCTCAAGGCGCTCATGAAACTTGATAAATTCTTGGATCTAACCGTGCCGACAATCGTGTTACCATGATATGGTGCGGTTCTGTACAAAACAGATTTCACAAAGCGAGACTATACCTTGGAGAAAGTGGCAAACTGGTATGCCTTCACGACCATCTCTGGAGTCTGAGATTTCAGAGATTAATATATGTATGCGGAACGGGTCGCACGCCAATACTATGACTCCGAACCTCGTTCCATGGCAAACAATTACATAAACTCCGTCTCAAAACGTACGACCAGCACACTAATATACCTCGACCTCGTTGCTCTTGTAAATTGACAATGACTCCTTCAGGACCTCGCCCGCCTGGTCAAAGAACCAAAACATGACACAGCGATCGGTCAGATAATGGCTGTGCATATTCGAATGGAAGGCAACCGTTCAAAATAAACCAAGGTCAGTCGGAGGGGATTTCGAACAAGGTCTTTAAGGATCTGCGGACGCGAGACCGGGGCCATACCTGAGTGTGTCATGCTGTACGTGCTTGATATCCATCGTCCTGTACGTCTCAAGTGCACGGTTAAACACGCCTAAATGAATGAAGGCGGAACTGGATTCAGACAAGGTCATCCAGTTCATTCGAAATCCCTAACCTCTAACCACCCATATCTCCCAACCTACTCCCAAAACCGTCAACCTCATTACTCCTCATGTTCATATATCACACATACCCAACAACAGATACAATCGCACCAGTAGCAACTTGAACTGGAAATTGTGCTTGCTCTTCCCTAACCCATACTCCAGTATTGCCATGGCTTGCACCAGGAACGCCTCCTCCGCAGACTCAGAGCGGTGGTACAGGTCCACGAGGACATGTACTGCAAGAATGACGTAGTCATCGCCGTACTGGCGCTCTGTCGTCTCGAGTTCGGAGCCTGCGCGTTAGGGATTGGAATATTAGCCAGAGAACGAGGGAAACGGGCGCAGAGGAGCCTCTCGACATACCAAGCGGTAAAGCCTTGACGAACTCGTCCCAGAAAGTGTCGACTAGTTTGACAGAGTCAGCAACGGAAAGGATTGCGTGCAGGCCAAGATAGCGCTCAAATTTGCGGATATTGATTTGTTTCTGGAGGTTGCGGATGATGCCAGCCTGGTGGAAGAGGAGGTGAGGTATGGCAAAGGAAACATAACAATGTAAGTATAAGCCCACGATCGAAAAAAATAAAGTAAAATGGATAGAACAGATCAGAAGAAAAGCAGGACCGACCTGCTCTGTTGTCTCCACGACCATGGGGACCAACCGGTCGACAAACTCCCGCGCAGCGCTGGTATCGGTGGCGAGGGCCCCGACATAGGGCTGCAGGTCCGAAAAGCACACGGCCTTGGAGCCGAACCGCTCGAAGTAGGAGGCGGCCAAGTCAACAAGGTGCGCAGGATCGGCTGTCGGGCAGGGAGGAGTTCAGCGTGACGCAGGCGGGACCCTCAAATTGCCAAGGCATGGGCACGAGAGAAGTGAAGGGCTTACCGTTTTCCTTGTCCTTAATTCGGAGCTCGAGCTCTAGCTCGGCCAGAAAGGGCCCGCGCTTGAGCCGGTCAGACGTCCCCTTCTGGCTGTTGATGAACTCACGGGCCTCGTCCAGGGATCGTGTGTGATCGCTAGTAAAATAATGAGTGAAGAGCGATGAGTATCATTGTAATGTCATATATATTTTTTCTTTACCTGTATTAGTAAACAAATCACAGCCAACGCCAAAAACTCAACTCACACAGGTCCCTCACCCTCCACCGCCGCTTCGTCTGCGATGATATGGAATAGTGAATCCAGGTACGCCGTCCAGCTAATCCAGTCATCCGAGCTATGTTCACATCACAACCGAAAGCCGCGTAAGCACAAAAGTAAAGACCCGACCGTGCAGTAAACAAACGACAGAGCGTACTTGACACCCACTCGTCCTTCAGTACTCGCTTGCATCCCGCGTTCGCCTCGGGCCACTTCTCGTTCGCCATAAGCAGCTCCACCTTCATCTGTCGAATCTCTGGGTCCTGCGCACCCTTGGCGCCCAGGTCACCCGAGAGCACAGCGAGGGCGTCGGAGTGCTTATTCTGGGAAAGAAGAATAAGGAGATAGAGGCGAAGCTCTGGTGGGATGCCAAAATGTCAGGGGATCTGAGCGAGGGGAGAGAAGGTAGCGATAGAGAGGAGGGCTAAGGAATTATTTACCCTCCGTTTGATTAACGCGGTTCTCCTCAACAGACTTGAGCATCATACGCTCGGCGAGGGTGTAGAAGAGGTTTGTTGGGCCAGTCTTTGATTGTTCGCCCTGAGGAATAGCCGGGGTAAGGAGCTGGGTTTAATCTTGGTTCATGGACAAATAATACTATTCCAAATTTCGCGTCGTAATGCGAGCCTTTGCGCAGGCTACAGGCAAACAACACTATCAGCGCCTGTATTTTGCCTCGCTACCTCCATTTCGTTTGTTGGTAGTTTATATCCTGCAATAGGTACTATCTCACCATTCTACCAGTAACTGCATCTTATTGTACTTGCTTCCACAAGTTTGCAATCTCTTCCCATTGTGGTCCAACAACAAAAAGAGATATTCGAAAGAGTTAACAAAACCTACTTGCAACACCAAGCTCATTATGGCCCAGAACAGATACTTGTTGTTTTTGAAGGACTTGTGCAGCTTGAGGGCTGCCTATTGGCATCAAGAAATGCGAAATCACAAGATGAATCCACAACAAAGCGATTGCGATCTGAATCTTGAACTACATTCGCAAACAATGGCATGTGAATGGTTTCCTACCTCCTTCTGCCCCTTGTAATCGCCATTACGGACCATGGCCATGAACCAATGATTGCCAAACTCCTCGTTGTTCGGCTGCTGACTCGCAGCGGCTTCGTAGATGCTCACGATCTCCTCGTCTAGGGACGGGGTAGGAAGGAGAGATCAGATAATGTTTGAAACCGGCTTGTCCGGGAAATTCTCGCATTTAATTTCCGGTTATGGATTCGGAGTGACAAATCAGGGCTGCCATCTCTAAATCTCTAGAATATTTGTAAGAATACGTACGTTTCCCTAATTCTCGGTACACCATGGTGGTGGCCTGGAGGATGGCCTCGTCAGTCGGGCGGGCCTTCTTGATCTCCTGGCAGAGCACGAGGGCGTCCTCCTCCTTGCCGGTCCGCTCCAGGGCGACGGCTTTCAAAGCCTGGACAGGGAGGAAGTCAGGAAATAAGGACCTGAGAGTTACAAAGATGATGAACGTAGCCGAGAAGTTTGGTGCGTACCTTGACGAGGAGCGCGTCGGGTGTTTTCTTCAGGAGTTTATTGGCCAGCTGAAGGGCGGGCTTGTATTGGCCATTATCGATGAGCTCTGTTAGGCAAATAAATCAGTTTTAAGGAGGAGAGTGGGGAGGGATAGCGAGGAGGATGGGTACCAGTAGGATAGACGGAGGACAGTACCGTAGAGAGGCCTGAGCCTTCGCTCGTTGGGGTCAGCCATCGCGTGAATGGGGTGTCTTTTGAGTCTTTTTTTCTTTTTTTCGCGTCCGAGAATCCGAAGATAAAAATCAGATAAGCCACGTGATCTCACCTTTCGCACGAGACCGTCGTATGCGACTTTATTTTTTAACCCTTACCTTGCCACACCCCCAACAACAATGAATAAGCCCTCTTACCCTTACCATGAAGCCAGTCCTCCGCAACTCATCCCGCTCAAGGTCACGTCGCGCCTCCCTAGTCAACACTATCACCATCACCGAACATCGTGAGGATGCCAATGACGGCGAACCCGACAAGGTGCTTATTCGCAACATTGTAGACAAGGCCCCCTTGTCGCCCCTCCAAGAGCTCCCCGATGCCGCCGACCCAAGCGACAAAAGGATACTGGACATCGAGGCATGTATCGACCACCCACACCTCGCACCTCTTGGTGACCACGTCAAGCCCGAGGTTTCCAAGCAGATACTGTCTACGACAACAGAGCCGGAAAGACCAACCAAAGAGCCCCTGACCGACAACATCATCTTCCATAACACGCTGCAAAGCTCAGCCTTTGAAACATCGGCCGCACTTTTGCTCCTGGATCCCGGCGTACCCAAAACTTCTCTCTATCTTCGTCGCCGTCATCTGAACACCGCTGAACTAGAGCATCATATAGCCCAATTCATGATTCAAACTTCCCCCATCACCTTTGTGCACCTGAGCGAGCTCGATCTCTCACGAAATCGTATCACAGCTCTTCCTATCAACATTGTGACTCTCGCTCCGCACCTCCGGACTCTCAACCTCTCCTCCAATCTCCTCAGTAACTTTCCGCCTGAGCTCTTGGAGTTTACCGAGCTGGAGGTTCTGTTGCTTTCACAGAACAAAATTGCGGGTCCAATGCCAGAGGAACTACCACTTCGATTGTCACAATTATGCACCCTTCGCTTGGATGCCAACGCTATCACCGACCTTCCTGACACAATATCGAACTGGAAACACCTCCGCCAGCTGATTCTTGGTTCCGTCTTTGGCGGCAATCGTATCTCCTCCATCCCGGAAGGATGCATCTCCGAAATGGTTGAGCTGGTTGAGTTAAGCGTCTCTCATAACCTCTTGCACCATCTTCCCTCTGACTTGGGCCACTCCCTCTCACAACTCCGGTCCCTCTCCGCGGTGAATAATCAGCTCGAATCCATCCCCTGCACCATCGGCCTCTGCCGCTCCCTGCGCAGCCTCAACCTCTCTCACAATCACCTCACTAGCCTGCCCGAGGACCTCGTCGATTTGCGCGAGCTTGATACCCTCGACGTATCTTCCAACTTACTCTGCATCCTCCCCGACAATGTCCTTGAGCACATGTCCAAAACCACCATTCTGCTTACGGGCAACCCCTTCACACAATCGGGAACCTGCGATATACGTGCAGCACAGAACCAAGACAACTCGTATGCCAACTTGATCAGACAGCTCGCCAAGCGTGCAGTAGCTACACGGGTCGAATACGAGTCTGCCGGCGACCGCTCCACGACAGGAACCACGACCCCGTTAGAGGACGACGCCCGTATCGACCACCATCTGTTCTATCAGGCACAGCAGCATAACGTAGGCTTGAGCCCCAGGCCGTCCACACCATTAGTCGGCTCCTACTCTGTTACCCCTCACCCGACCTCGCCCTCCAACACTCCCCACCAACCCATTGAACAACCTCACTCGCTAAATCTCACCTCACTCCCTGACTTTTCCTCCTTTTCCTCCGACCCTACAACACCTACCCCGGACTTGACCCCCTCCCTCCGCGAGCTCGCCGCCCGCCTTGTGATCTCTCATAGCATCCCCATTCCCAGCGCAGTTGTCCCAGCTTCCCTTATGAATTATCTCTTCCCCGGCGCACGACCCTGCGCATACTGCCCGCGGTCCTACGTCAAAGAGTGGGTCAGCTCTATCCAAGTCAAGGCCTACAGGGGGCACCCAGCCGTTGTCAGGCGTGTCAGGTTTTGCTCCGCGCAGTGCTGGCGCGAGTTCGTGAAAGAGAACGAGAGGGAGGCGGAGCACGGCGCGCTTGAGGTTAAGGACGGGCAAGGGCCGCTTGGAGGGGAAGCGATCCAGGGACACGAGAGAAACTTTCTTTCGCCACCAGCGAAAAGCGACGGGCTGCTCCAGCAAGTGTTGACCAAGTCTGCGGCCGCGCGAGCGCTAACTTCGCCGTCACCGCCGTGCGGACTCACGCCATCATTGTCGTTGACCACGGGAGAGAAGGAATCGTCTGTGGCGTGCTTGTACAAACCTGTCATTGCGCAGGCAGGCAGATACGGGCGCGCGGCGTCAAGGATGGCGCGCGCGGCTTGCGTAACAGATACACCTAAACAGAAAGGGAGTACAATAGAGAATCTGGAGGAAATCGCAGAGGAGATTTGCAAAAGAGGAGGGAGGTTGGGAATATATGGAGTAGGAAGGCCAATTGAATTGGACAATGCAATCTAGATGCTTTGTGGATGGCAAATTATTTAACAGACTTATTTTTACCTCTCTTTCTCTCTTTCTCTCTTTCTTTTTCTCTTTTATATATATATATATTTATTTAACTTTATTTGCCTCTTAAATATAAATTTGCGTTAGAATGTAAATACCACTTTGACAATACACTCGCTGGGCTTTTGCACTCGCGATTTCAGCTCAGTCAATTATGAACGTAGAACTGGTATCTATGGTTGTAGATGGTGTGATGGTCAACGACAAATGAGTCCTCGTGATTACCCGGTTTATTCCTGTAAGATGCGCCTAGTGTTATCATTTTCCTATCTCTCTAGACGGGTAGGGCTTTTGTCACAGCGTTCGAGGTGATACTCATAGAATGGTAATTTATTTTTCCTACTTAATTAGAATGGTAATTTATTTCCTACTTAATTAAAATTGTAATTTTATTTTTCCTACTTGATTAAAATTGTAATTTTATTTTTCCTACTTGATTAAAATTGTAATTTTATTTTTCCTACTTGATTAAAATTGTAATTTTATTTTTCCTACTTGATTAAAATTGTAATTTTATTTTTCCTACTTGATT
>RBNK01000406.1:0-26590 GCA_003990785.1 Endogone sp. FLAS-F59071 | reverse complement strand
AAAAAAAAAGAAAAAAAAAAAAAAAGATGGATAGGGAATTATATCTTCGAAACTTTACCTCACAAGAGTAAATTCAATGGCACGTAATAGCTTTCCTTGTAGCCATGCTGACTTTATTGTGGAGATTGTCAGATCATTCATTTACATTTATCATTTATGAACTCATTATACTTTAGATCTTTCATCATCAGCTTTGGGGAGACTGACCTCCTTGTACCATCCGCTCCAACTCACTTATCTGCATACTTCTGGGGTTCTTCTGAATACCTTGTCCCATGCACTGTAATTGGATTGATTAGCTTCTTAATTTGTTTGAGCTCCTCCTCGGTTAGTGACACATCTCCAGATATCGTGGTTTCCTCAAGGTATTTGACGCTTGGTGCCTGGGATGGGGATAAAGTTGTCTCCCTGGGCAAGAATCCAGGTGAGGGCGAGCTGCGAAGTGGTAATACCCTTCTTCTCAGTGAGCTTTTGGAACTCACAGACGAGTTCGAGGTTCTTTGGAAAGTTCTTGGCATTGAACCTGGGATACACATGGCGGAGGTCGTCGGGTGCAAAGTCCTCCAAGGCCTGTCATTATACCGCGACCTAGCGGAGCGTAAGCGACAATGCTGATTCCTGGAGTTGGATGATAGAAGAAAATGATGAGCACGAGGTTCAAAGCAGAGCCAGGCAATGCAATCAACACAACTTATCGAGCTCATGTGCCGCCTCCAAAAGACCATTTTCTTCAATGTCTAGCGTCCAGGGTGAATACTCAATCTGCACAGTGGCAATTGGGTGGATGGCATGGGTGGCGAAGGTTGGCGGCGTAACACTCGCTCAGACCGAGATAGCGGACCTTACCCTCCTTGACTAGCTTGGCCATGGCCTTAACGGTCTCTTCAATAGGGCTGTAATGATGGAGAGATAAAAATTAGAGAGTGACTTATTTGAGGGTGCATTTATGAGCCCATCAATCAGCGTTGCTCTGGGATGTATCTTCAAAACCTTGCTCTTCTCAGCAATCTATTCGTACCTCCCATAGATCAATCCTATCCCACCACTACTCACGTGTTAGGATCCATACGATGTTGATAATATAGATCAATATAATCAACCTACAGCCGCTTCAAGCTAGCCTCGCACACCTGACGAACATATTCGAGCTTGCCATTTATGCCAAGCATCTTTCCATCGGGTGCACGTACAACACCAAACTTGGTGGCCAGAAAGACCTCGCTCCAGCAGGTTTTGAGAACTTTGGACAGGAGTTCCTCCCACACCATATAAGTCCTGGAAGTGCGTGTCGCAGATCATGATAGACGTTTCCATGTATAAAAAATAAATAAATTATTAAATGCTTACAAATGTGTCCCAAAAGGTAGTGCTATTGGCATAAGAATGATGATGCAGTTACGATCAGCAAGCTTAGTATTCGAGGATTGCTTTCAATTCAACAGTGGTGCAAATTTTAATGGGCAGAAATAATTTTTAAGCTTACCCAATATCGATGGAGTGGTTCAACACGGCAATGTTCTCAGCTTCATCGAAGTCGCCATAGAACTCAGACATTCTGTTAATGAAGATAATTACTCAGATCAGTTCTATTTGTGCAAAATTATTTAATGACACCACAATTATCAAACAAAAGTGTATGCCATGCATCCCAGGCCAATGGCCGAGACCTTGACACCAGTTCATGTAGAGGAAGTGGCATTTTTTTTTCTTTTTTCTTTTTTTTCTTTTTTCTTTTTTTTTCGTGTGTGTGCAGGAAGCAGAATGTGGATTGCCTTTTATAATTAATTAATTATATATACACCAAGTTTTTTGTCAGTCAGTCAGTCAGTCAGCTAGTCAGCAAGCATATAAAACCGCCGAGTTCACGCTGCCAGAGTTCAAAATTGAATAAATAATGCTTATAACTTGCAATTTGCATCCTAGGGCGACCTGGTCACATGCACTTTTCGGTAAGCTGCTCTGATTGTCCGAGTCAAATTGAATTTTCTAAGCTTCAAATTTTGCAGAGATCCTTATTCCCCTGCATCCTTAACGATCCATTTAACGGGACCGTTGGAGATGCTCTAAGGCTGGGCTGCTGCTTTTTATCAAGTTACTGTTGTAAAGACAAAAAGTTTCAACTGATAATGGTGTTGTAATACTTGGTTTCCGCGGGCAATAGAGGAGAGTTCTGGAATAGTTGGGTTTATGTTGGGAACGGGTGCGCTATGCGATCAACCCTTTCATGTATATACGTGTTTTATTGTTTGTTATCTTTGTGTGTGTCACATGAAATCATCGTCGCGTTCTGATTTACAACAAATAGAAAAGTTAGGTTGCTGTTAAATGACTTGCACTCGACTGAAAACAAGTTATTATTATTATCCCCACTGCAGGAAGGCCGTCAAACATAGCTCTAGTAGTCTGAGAACGGACAAACTACACATGTCAATTTGTAACAGCTGTGCATGCTACAAGAAATGTCACTCGTTGACGAGGCATAATCTGTTCAATTTGAACACACATCCCACGCCACTCACCGGCCCTTAAATGTTATTGCTTGAACGTCGGATCGTCAAGTACTGTTGAGACAAGAGGTTCAACAAGCACGCGTTGTTCAATGCACGAAATAATAAAAAAAAAAACAATATCTTGACTTTAATTATGCAACAATCTTCCAAATAAGCATATTTCTTGTTCAATCTCGTCTATGAGTCTCGCTTCTCAAACGTCCAGGAGCAATCTCCTGGGGTCTTCAATGATGTCCTTGATCTTCACCAGGAAGGTGACGGCCTCGCGGCCATCGATAAGCCGGTGGTCGTAGGTGAGGGCGATGTACATCATGGGACGAATCTCAACCTGTGTTTAAAAAAAAAAAAAAAAAAAACCGCAGTTAAGGGTCTCGATTATAACAGTAAACTTTTTGCGATACGTAGCTTAAAATAAATAGAAAAAATGAACGAAGCCACCAAAATAAAATACCTTGCCATTGACGGCGATCGGCCTCTCCTTAATCGCATGCATGCCTAGGATTGCAGACTGAGGTAGGTTGATGATAGGGGTGCCGTACAGTGAGCCGTAGACGCCGCCGTTGGAGATGGTGAAAGTACCGCCAGTCATGTCCTCGATAGTGATCTTGTTATCGCGGGCCTAGCAAGATGATTCGGCGTTCAAATATTAACGACAATGTATCAGTTACCACGCGACTGTACCCATACGCAAAACCAATAATCAGTACCTTCGCGCCCAACTCTGCAATCTGCTTCTCGACCTCAATGAACGACATGGTCTCTGCGTTCCTTAGTACCGGGGTGACGAGTCCCTTGGGTGTGGCAACGGCGACGCTCACATCGACAAAGTCATGATAAACAACCTCCTCACCGTCGATGGACGCGTTAACAGCCGGTAGTTCCTGCAGGGCAGCGACAGAGGCCTTAACAAAGGCGGACATGAAGCCGAGTTTAATACCGTGCTTCTTGAGAACTGCCTCCTTGTACGTGTTACGCAGCTCCACCAAATGCGACATGTCGACCTCGTTGAAGGTTGTGAGCGAAGCGGCTGTATTTTGCGAGACCTTGAGCCGGTTTGCGATCGTTGAGCGCATGCGGTTCATTTTCACTCGACGCTCGTCGCGACTGCCATAGGCGGAGACCACGGTAGAAGTCTCAGATGATTTGGAAGCAGCGGGTTTCGGTGCTGGAATGTGAATTCAGGTGAAATACGCGTATGGGCTTGGTTTTTAGAGATTATAGCAATACAAAGATTATATATATATAATGCATTTTTTATACCATACCAGGAGAGGATGCGGGCGCAGCGGCCTCCTTTTTGGGTCCGTCCTTTGACGCCTCCTTTGGCGCCTCCTTGGGTGCCTCCTTGGGTGCTTCCTTGGGTGCTTCCTTGGGTGCTTCCTTGGGTGCTTCCTTGGATGTTTCTTCCTTAGGTGCCTCCTTGGACGCTGATGTATCAGCCCCTAAAATTTCAAAACATAATGGCACGTTGAATTAAATAAAATTGGTATCAACTCATTATCTCACAGTCACCCGAATACACACCTTCCGCTGGCGCATCGCCGAGCTCGATTTTGAAGAGGTCGGCACCGACGGCAACAGTGTCCTCCTCCTTGGCAAATACCTCTACAATGGTACCAGACTCGGGTGAATTCACCGAGATGTCGACCTGTATGTTCATCCAAGTGAGAATAGCCGCACGGAACATGGTTAAACAAGATCTACTTCGAACACTCTTACTACCGATGGTCGTTCATCAGGCGTATCTCAACATTCTCAGAAATAGATCACCTTGTCGGTCTCGATAGTGGCAACCTCCTCATCTTGTTTGACGAATTGGCCGACCTCTGGAGAAGTCAAATTCCACAAAGTCAGCTTGGGGACTGCACTCAAAAGCCATTTGCAAACCATCAACTCGCAAGAAATGGGAAAAAGGGATAAAACAGAAAGTCTTACTCTTGAGCCACTGTTTTAAAGTGCCCTCGGAAATCGAATCAGCCATGTGAGGCACCTGGACGACTTTGTCAGCTGCGAATTAGCACGTTAAAGTATCAGTCAGCGTTGCAGTCGGCGTTGACTAAGCCACCGCCGTTCCCGGCATGATTGACCTTCTGCTGTTCCCTCCCCTCTCCTCTGCCCTCAAAGTAACACGAGCAAAAATTCGCACAACCAACCATAGAACCGCAGTTGCTGACGGGGGATCACGCCAGATTCTCTTGAATATTATTTTGAACGGTTTCAGAGTGCGGTTTGAGACGCGATTACATTGTCGGCAAATGCCGGGCAATGCGGGGTGGTAGATTTCCTCACGACGCAACACTTCTAATCCCCTCACTGACATTCAAAACCTGCACACAATCCACATACCTAAAACGCTCAGAGCCGATCAACAAAGGTATAGCAGATCTCTGGATATGGATAGCGCGCGCCTGGGCCACATAGGCGGTGGACCGCACGGAGCGGGCTGCGGACAGTAATAGCGGAGCCCTTGACGAGGACATTATAAGGGAAAGGGGGAAGATTGTTTATTTATGGGACTGGACGGGAGGAGTGTGGGAAATGTTGGCTGACGCGGGGGAAGTGAGGGCTTTTTAATTGACTGTCCCGAAAAATCTCGGATTTGGGTTCGCTTATTATGCAAGGGCTTGTCACCGATCACGTGTGGCACCTTCTTGGTCACAAAAAGTCAACAACCAACTTCTGTTCCCGTCAACCCTTCAAACCTCCCACTGCCCACTGCAACCGAAAACCACTACAATGGCCGGCGACCATCATTCTCTCAAAGTAGACCCAGCAATTGAAAGATGGTCCGAAATGCGCCAAAACCAGTACAAGCACTTTGCCTGGAACGCTCGGAACGCCCGCCACACTGTCCTGTGGGGGCTCTTGGTCCCCATCGGGCTTGCTTGGCTGGCCTTTAAGACAGACGTGAGCAATCCATTAAACTGTTTGCTGTCTTTGGGTGATCGGGAGAGATATTTTATTTTATTTTATTTTTTTAATAAACCCTCTCGTATATGCCTACGGAGGCAAAGCTAATTTTAATTCCGTCGTCCGTCCTCACAGAACAAATGGAATTTTGCCGGTGCTCAGACGAAGGAAGACATGAATCGAAAAAAGTAAGGAGCCCAAGTGGAGGTCATGGAACGAGGAGGGCTTACCCTGAAAGGATAGGTCGAAACGAACATTTACGAATGATGGGATGTGCCAATAATATTCTTTGTATAGAAACTTATCACGATTTTGACATCATGAAATCAAAAAGAGCTCATGTGATATACTTTATTTATAATGTTGTGTTGGTTGATCTTTGTCGTTTATCATGCAATACCATTCATTCGTCGAAGGTTCGGTGCACCTTTTTTTTTTTTTTTTTTTTTTTTTTTTTTTTTTTTTTCATATTGTTTATATAACAAGAAGTATACAATCAATTCCAAAATAAGTAGTAGAGGGAAATGCAAAATCTTTACAAAATCTATTACACGTGATTAAAATTCATGACGTTCACCCATTCAACCATTCACTTTCGCCTTCGTGTTCACCACACCCAGTTGATCCAGCACAAACGCATACCAGAACGCCCTTTCCCTTAACCCCCCATCCCTCGCCTCGGAAGTGAGTCTTCCAAATTCCCCAACTTGCAGCAACAGCGGTGTGCACCCAACCGACGCGTCGACCGCGGAGGCCTTCACAGTGTTTTCCCTAGTCTCTTCCTCCCTGGATGGCCCGTGACACCCCGGATCGTTCTGCTTGTATTTGCGTATCTTGGCCACGAACTTTGTGGCGTCGTGGTATTGTATCCGTGCGTTGGTCAGGCCCGAGGTTATGAGAGCAGCGGGGTAGAATTGCTTGTCGTGGATCTGGTCATAAGGGGAGAAGCTGAGCATAGAGTCATAGATGGTTTTATTGTTGGGATCGCCCCATTCGGATCTAAGTTTGGTGTGGTAAAAATAAATGGAGGGTTTAATGGGTATGGCAAAGAATGGAACACCGCATACGAGAGATTGCAATGGCTAGTATTCAGTAAGGAATATATACCTTTCATATGCCACCCACGGCAAGCTGTCATCCATCATGTCGGTGATCACGTCCAAGAAAGGCTCTTCGGCTACCACAACCCTCACCAGCCGATCGTCATCCTCACCGCTGATGCTTGTGGATTCATTCAAAGACACATGACCCCACCGGGTGATGGCATTGCCGGCTATAATTCCATTCTAAGATTTCGGACAAAAAATGTTCGACAACAGTCAGTTAGCAAAAGAGGAGTTCGGGAAAAAAAAAATTTTTTTTTGATTATTCAACTCGAATGCTAGTCGGAAATCCAACTCACCTCCCCCCGCGCATATACCGCAATCCTCCCCCTCTCTGCATATCCCGTCTTGACCAACTCCCCCAGCACCCGTCTCACCTCGACCACCGCCCCGCCCCTCCACCTCTCTCTACTCGTCCACGGATTCACGATAGCAACCGTCACGCCTCGATCCAGCAGCGAGAACAGGGCTGGGTCGAACCCAGACATCTGGGGGTCTCCCCTCGCGCCGTCGACGGCCAGAAGCAGCGGGCTTGGCGGTGAGACGGATAGGGACGTCGTTTTGGCTACAATAGAAACCGCAATGTACTCGGCGGACGACGGAGACACGGGCACGTCGATCCGTTTCTCAGTATACTCGGCTGCGTTGGCTCGGGAACCGTCGGCCGCGCGCGCCAGCAGCTTGATCTCGCGCTCGGCCATATTGTACTCCCACACCGTGGGCGGGCTCAGGAATGACGAGTTGGTGAAGGTGAAGCTGATGGCATTGAAGCGGCGGTGCAGGCGCTCGTCGTCGCGGGCAAGCGTTCCGGGCATTAGGCTGTACACTTGCGCGTCGAACTTGAGCGAGTGCAGGGGCACCTCGTTCGAATCAGCATCGTCGGGATCGAGGTCCACCACGATAATGCTACGCAGGCTGTCCTCAAGCACCCAGAGAACCATGTGATCCGCGAAGAGTTCCATCCGCTCGATTGATTGGGCATCCGAGTGCGGGACTATCACAGTCTGCGGTACCGAATTTTCGTCATGAACGGGTGTGCGAATGATCTTAAAGTTGCGAGCGTCGTCTCGGTTAGAGCGGACATAGAACTGGCCGTTGCGGTGTTGAACGTCATATTGTATGTTGTGGGAGCGTTCGTACAAAATGGTGAAATCGGTCGCGGTGTCTGCTTTAGCGAGGTCAATGTAGCGGGTTTCGGAAGTCACTTCGTTGGATATCTAAGAATGCCCATTGTAAATTGCAATCAACAAGTTTGTAGTCTAGAAATCGATACACATAATCACTTTGATTCATCCGTTAAAAAAATCATTAAACCCACCTTTAACAACAAATAATTGCTGTCGCTCGTGATCGACAGCTCGACAACCATACTTTGATCTCGCTCCTCATATACCAATTCTATTTTGCTCTCTCCATCCTCGCATTTAGCTGCACAATACCGATACACCCATTTTGGCATTCCAAGGGCACTTAGCGAGCTGTAGTAAACGTAATCCCTACCCCCAATCTGCGCCCATCTGATCTTATTATGACCCTCCGCGATCTTGGAAGTGGCGCCATCTGTCCTCAAATCTTTTACATACAATGAATATCGTTCATCCCCGTCAAAGTCCACTGAGAACGCCAGCATATTCCCGTCAGTCGATACCTCAAATGCGCCCATATGCAAGAACGTAATTTCGCTATTATTCTCCAGAATGTTTGTGTCTAGGACAGTCTCCACCGGTGACGATGATAGCTTTCCCACGTCCGCAAATGATGCGACCTTCTGTCTCTTGTACACAGGGAAACTCCTATCCTCTTGATATTCAACCCAATACACGTGCTCCCCCTGCTCCCAGAATGCTCGGGCTGTCACTGTCCCAACCTGGAACCACGTCGCCTTCCTTGCTGCCCGCATATCCTTGACCAGTACTTCCTGAAGCATGCGCGTCGGTTGCATGGTCAGGTAAGTGTAGTTGCGCTCCGCATAAATGTATCGGACTACATCCGGGTCGACAGCGATGTCACCTAGCCAGTGGTACGGGTCGGCGGTCATGTCGCCATGTAGCGTCCTCGACCAGGTGACCTGCTTCGCAGCGGGAGGAGGGCCGACGTACCGCTCTGAAAGGTAAGGGCCGCGGAGGCGGGAGCGGCGCTGGTCGACGAGGACGGCGATGGTGATGGTATAGATCGTTATAATAAGAACACAGGTAGCCGGGACTATGAAGCGGATGAGCTGGGTTGGAGAGCAGGTGAGCCTGTTGTGCGGGAATTGGTATCAGGGAGGAGCAGTACCAGATAAAAAGGAGAGAATGCAGTATATAAATGTGAGAGCACATGCTGCAAGTTGCATACCACTTGTAGCTGAAAGTCCTTGACTTCTTCCTATGGACAGCCATGAAGTAGGGATCCTCGTCATCGTCGTCGCTTTCTGCATAGTTTTCGAATTCAATACCCTCATTGTCACTTCCATCGTCCTGGGGGCTAGGCAGAAAGCGATACCTGCTGTCGTCTCTGCTTGATCCCATTGTTGCTACAGCTAGTTGAGAGGGAGTAGTTGGTGTTTACGCCAAGTTGCGGTTGTGTGGTTGCAGTCACTTGTCAAAAAATTCCACCAAAAAGGGAAGGTCACACCCCTCTGACGTCACTGCTGCAATTTAACCATTCCAATCGAATAAACTTGTCGCCTTCTGCACATCCTACTCTCCGCTCCGTCGCTCATCCCGCCAGCCACCTCAATCACATGGACCGCCAGTTCAACAGCGCGGCCGCGCCAAGGCCCGTCCGTTCCTACCAGAACCTCCACAATCGTACCGCTCTCCTGGGTGAACAGGCTCGCACCCCGTCCCCGACATCGGCGTCTGGTCGCTATTTCTCAGGCGGCTCGCCATCGGCTTCGAGCTCCTTCACGGTGAAGATGGACGACACGGAGCTTGATCAACTCGAGGGACAAAACGACGACAAGATCAGTGGGCTGAGCGAGAGGGTGGCGCTGTTAAAGTCTGTGAGTATGACGAGGCGTGCTGTAGAAGCTGATGGTAGTTGGCAAGGTTCTAGGAGCTAATATGTCCAAAAGGGAAGAAGAGAGGATTCCTTAAAAAGGAGAATAAGGGGGGAAAAGGAAAAACAAACTGTACTATGGCGAGTTTATCAGCTACGCGTTAGCCCAAGGACTTTGGCTTTACAGCTGGTGTGCGTTAATAGTACAAAGAGCTCTACTCGCCCTCTGAGCTTATCCCAACATTTATTCCCCAAAATTAGATTACAGGAAAGATTGGTGAAGAAATCCGAAATGGCAACAAATTCATTGACCAAATGGTACGTTGCGCCACGTGTTCAACACATTGTAGTTGTTTTGACCAAAGCCTTTTGCTCTCTTAATTATTATTATTTTCGCTCGAACTTACCCCATACCTTGGACTCCTTCCAGAATGATCAATTTAAAAACACAGGCACCGTTCTTGGAACGACAATGCAGAACTTCAAAGTGATGGCCGCCAAGGAGGGCGGCATGTTTATGTGCTACATGGTCGTATTCATTGTCTTTGTTGTCATGCTCTTTTATTATTTCTTCTTCCGGTGAAGGGAAGATGGGAACGATGGAAGGAGATTTTGGCGAATAGATGAATCGGGTGAGGTGGCTTGTCGAAGCTTTGGGGTCGTTGGAAAACGGGACGTGGGAGTACGACAAGGGCTTGAATGGGTTCAGCGACGGATCCACAGAAACAATATGCAGTAGGCAACTTGTTAAGAATATTTGGGTATCATTTTGGAGAGTGTATCATTTTGGAGAGTGTAGATGACCTTGTAATTTGCTATCCATACATAGACTATCTGACTTATTATAATTCGTGCATACCATATGTATTCAGAACGATGGTTTGCCTAATTCTCGAGATGAAAATCATGACTTCTTTTCCCTCTTGTTGTTTGTAATTGGCTGAGCGGGTACACGTGATCAAACACGTCACGTCTATAAAAAACCTTCGCAAGGTTCAAAGGTCTCTTGACGCTTTTGCCACAACAATGGTAAGTATTCACTCATCCAAACACTGTTCTCGTCATGATCAGAGGCTGAACTGACCATCAAATCTTTCCCAAACATGTGTAGTCTGTCCTCCTGGAAACCTCCGTTGGCGACATTGTCATTGACTTGCACACGAAACAGTGTCCCCGTACCTCTCTCAACTTTCTCAAGCTCTGTAAGATCAAGTACTACAACTTTTCCCCGTTCCACAATGTCCAGAAGGACTTCATGGTCCAGGCCGGTGACCCTACTGGCACTGGTACAGGCGGCTCAAGTATCTTTGGTGTCCTGCACGGTCCCTCGCAACGCTACTTTCCTGCCGAGATCCATCCAAAGCTCAAGCACCGCAAGCCTGGTACTGTTTCCATGGCCGTCGCGCCTGACGCCTCTGCTGCCTCGGGCGGCATAAGCGGCTCGCAATTCTTCATCACCACGGGCGAGGACCTCGACTACCTCGATGGCAAGTATACGGTCTTTGGCGAGGTGGCGGAAGGGTTCGATACCCTGCAGCGAATCAACAATGCCTATTGCGACGAGCGCGGCAGGCCCTTTAAGGACGTGCGCATAAGGCACACAATCGTGCTCGACGACCCATTCCCAGATCCGGAGGGGCTCGTCGTACCGGACGAGTCGCCCCTACCATCTAAGGAGATGCTCGAGACGATCAGGATCGGAGAGGACGAGGATATTGATGACGAAAGCGTCTCGCCTGAGGAGCTAGAGCGGCAACGCCGCGCAAAAGAGGCCAAGGCGCAGGCATTGACGCTGGAAATGGTAGGGGACCTGCCGTTTGCGGAGGTGAAGCCGCCCGAAAACGTGCTATTCGTTTGCAAGCTGAATCCGGTCACGAGAGATGAAGATCTGGAACTTATTTTTTCAAGGTTCGGGCAGATTAACAGCTGCGAGGTGATCAGGGATAAGAAGACAGGGGAGTCACTGTGCTACGCATTCATCGAGTTTGACAAGCAGCCGGACTGTGAAGAAGTGAGTTTCCTTTTGTTTATACATACCATGTTTTTGCGAAAATAAATCTCACACCCTCTCTTGCTATCTGTAGGCATACTTTAAAATGGACAACGTCCTGATCGACGACCGCCGTATTCACGTCGACTTTTCCCAGTCCGTCTCCAAACTCCACAAGGACTGGGTCGCCAAGCGCATGCGCGGCCAGGGTGGTGGCGATGACGTGGGCGAGAATCTACAGCGACGTACGAGATACCGTGACGGCGACGGCGGCGGGGACGATTACGACCTGTTGTTTGATCATGACGATGGCAGTAGTGGGAAGAGACCGCCATCCAAAGATCAAAAGCGAAGGATGAAGGATGAAGGAAGGGAGAAGGAAAAGGGTGGGAGGGATAGAAGCGAGAGGGAGAGGGAGAGGGAGAGGGAAAAAGACCGGAATCGGGATCGGGACCGAGACCGCGGACGGGACCATGACCGGGACCGCGGACGGGACCACGACCGGGACCGTGATCGGAATCGCGAGCAAGACAGGGACCGGGATGGGTATCACAGATCACATTCGAAGCGGAAGTCGAGGTCGGCAAGCCCGGATCGCAGAAAAGAGCGGGATAGGTATAGTGGTAGTATTGGCCGACGAGAGCGTCGTGACCGTTCCAGGTCGAAGGATAGGAAGGAGCGCAGGTGAACAATAGACTGAGGTTCTGTAGTACCATTTTATTTTATTTTATTTTATTTTTTGTACAATAATAAATAAATAGCGTTTCTGCTTCAGGCGTGGCGCAGCGCGTCGGCTGACAGTTTTTGGCCAACTTATGTTCATTTATGTATACTCTTTCCTTTTTTTCCTTTCTTTCTTTCTTTTTTTTTTCTCCAAGTGATGAAACACTGATCAGAGAAGGTTCACTTCCACCGCCACTGTCAGCACCGCTGGAGCTCGTCGATGACACCCCAGCTACCTGATGACGACACAGATAGTGATGAAAACTGTCATTTTTTTTTTTTTTTTTTTTTTTTTTTTTTTTTTTTTTTTTTTTTTTTTTTTTTTTTTTTGCTCTTTCCTTTTCGCCTTATTTATTTTATAGGGTGTCCAAGAGGTTGTAATATGGTAATAAATAAAAATAAAAGTCCTCAAATGATTGTTTCTCTTACTCGGCAGATAAACACACCTACTGAACAAAGAAAAAAACGGTCTTCTAAACTCTAGTACTTTTGATTTACGCTAATACAATGAGAGGGGTTTCCACGTTGTAAAAAGGCCTAGAATTGTAGGAAATTGGCCAATCAGGTTTTTGTACAATTCTACTCTTGCACATACACCAAAATCAGATCCAACTCTATGTAAATCCGGCGTGCCATTAGGCAAAACAAGATCCACAATAGTATGGTTCATTGCGGTTCTAAAGACGAACGGAGAAAACAAAATTAATTACAAAATAGCAGCCATGACTGGCCGAAAAGACAGAATCAAACAAATGAGATAAAGGGAAAAGCTAACCAAGATATGTGGTGCTAATTTTTTATCTACTTTACAAATACAAGAGATGAAAACCGCAAAACTTAGTGTTCATTTTAGAACGTTAAACGCCTCATCATTCGTAGTCGTCATCGTCGTCCTCAACTTCGTCTTCCTCCTCCTCCTCCTCCTCCTTCTCCTCCTCATCATCATCATCATCACTGGATATAATTTTTTTCTTTGCTTTCGTCGCCCGAGAGGCACGCGGCGACGTTTTAACCACTTTCGCCTGTTCTTCCACTTCCTCGCTAAATATCATCTTCTTACCCCGCTTTACCCGAGAGGTGCGCGGCGGTGTCTTGGTCACCACTTCTTCCTGCTCCTCCTGCTCCTCCTGCTCTTTCTCTTCCTCCTCGCTGGATATCACCTTCTTACCCCGCTTCGCCCGAGAAGCGCGCGGTGGTGCCTTGGCAACCACTTTTTCTCGCTCTTCTTCCTGTTCCTCCTCGCTGGAAATCAATTTCTTCTTGCCCCGCTTCACCCGAGAGGTACGCAGCGGCGTCTTGACAACTACTTCCTCCTGTTCTTCCTCCTGTTCTTCCTCGCTGGATATCGCCTTCTTCTTCCCCTGCTTCGCTCGATGGGCACGTGGCGTTTTGGGTGCTTGCTTCTTGGTCGGTTCCCTGACCGGTTCCATGGCCGGCTCCTTAACCGGCTCCTTGACCGACTCCTTGGCCGGTTCCTTCTTACCCTTGGTCTTAGAACCCTTGGGTAATGCAGATGCTGATCGTGGAAGTTAAATTTCATGAAACGAGAACAAATTTAATAAACGGGATGGGTTAACCAATGAGCTGCGAACTATAATAAACTTGTCGCAACCAAACCCGACAAGATTGTGAAAAAAGTTGGATAAACTCCATTTTTATTGAACACTCACCTTTTCTGCCTGCCACCTTCTTCGCTGTGATCACTACGTTCTGCTCGACCTCCTGAGCTTCGACTCCGCGTACTCTAAGCTCTTCCAACCTACTTTCGAACTCGTCAATGGCCGCCTTCATCTCTGGTTTCTGGGATTTTTGCGCTCGACCCTAAAATGAATTGAGACGATCAGTTCTAGTTGTTTGAAGTAGCCTTCACCTTCTAACTTGAACAGACAGACAAATACAAACCTTGGCCACGATATCTGTAAAGTTCTTATAGACGACCTCTTCGTGAATCTTATCCTGATAATTGGGCATGCCCTCAAGGAGCTTCTTGAAACTCTTTTCAGATTTGTACGGCAAAAGCGACAGGCAAAGTGAAATGTCGCGCCATGCCCGCCCGCCTTCTGCGTTCCGGAAACGTTGGCATAGCTTCTCGACCACATTCTCTGCTTGCTTATCCTGGAGTTTTCGTTCAATCAAAATGTAAGCAATCGGCCATATTTTCAGGGTCACAGTTAAATAAATTCGGCAAAAGTTCTAGCTACGAACCTTATCAATAAAGTCAAACAAGAACTTCATAATTTTTTTGAATGTCTCTTCGTCCACTTTACTTTCCGAACCCGACAAGTTGCTGATAATGTCCGGCAAGTTATTGTAAATGGCATTATCTTTCGACGACAACTCGGTGAAGAATAGTTTGGCGAGGTCACTAATTCTCCGCTCTTCATCTTCAAGACACTTAGCCATCTCACCGATCTGGCCCTTTACCTTGATCATCCCGTTAAGAATCAGATGGGTGAGAACCATGAGCGTGTTCTTCTTGACCAACGGGTCAGGATCAGAGAGGCGGTTGTACAGGTAAGCGATATTCTCGTCAATCAAGGTATTGAAGCATACGGCCATATCGCCGAGGGCAATAACAATGTTACTTCGGATCGTGGGGTCTGTCGATTTCTCAAGTATTGTGAAGAGAAGCTGTAGGTTCGCCTCGCAAAAATCGGAGCTGATGCACATGAGCTTGGTGAGGGCTAATGTGGCTGTAATTTGTAGGGTGCGATCCTAAAAATATTTGACGGAAAGGAGATTTTTTGATCAAAGCCTCATACTACATTGGCACAATAGCTAACACTAGTCTCATACGCACGTGGTATATGGTATTATTTGCGCAGACATGCGTGAGCAATGGACCAAAAGTTGCCAACAGAGAACCATCACCGAATAGCAACTCGCGCTCCCTGATGTGTGATATCGCATCGCCAATCTCATCTTCAGCGGTACCAGCGACTTGTTCTAACTCGTCATCGCCCTTTTCCGCCTTTTTGGCCGACTCAACTACAAAGCATACATGAAGTTAATATTTTGCTTATACTGTCCTCTCTTGAAAGGATCATTGCCAAGATTAAATATGGCGGTCCGTCTCAATGGCATTCAATAACAAGCACTCACGACTTACACTCAGTCTTCGCCTTCTTCCGCTTCCACACCGCCTCGATAATTTCCAAATGCACGATATGCTTCACAGCGACATGGCCGACGACAAAAAAAAGCTGGCTTAGCTGTACGGAGCTTGCGCGAAGGGCTTCTTGAGGCGCGGAGGACACATTCTCCTCGTCGACCTGCATCTCATTTTCGATGTTGGCCTCGGGAGCCTTGATACCAAAGGCCTGCGTCGCTTTGATTTTAATTATCTCCGAGCAAAGAACGTCAGGATGCTCGCCAAGAAGGTAGATGGTGTTAATTGCTTGCTCGGCGACACCGTACCTGAAGATTTTAGGAATGAGTCGAATTTTCATCAAATATATATCCGGAAAAAAAAAAAAAAAAAAAGGGAGTATATTGAGCGGGAAACCATACCATTCGGTCGAAGTACTTGGTTCGATCACAATATCTTTCAGTCTTTCAAAGATAGGAAGCGACATTGGCAGACGAATCCCTTCGTCTAATGCCCTCCCTACAAATTTAAATAACAAACATGTCGGCGTTGCTTACACAAGCTGTAGTATAGCAAAAAAAAGAAAGAAAAATTGTCACACGTACCCTTCTCCTTAGTCTTATTCCCACCCAACCGTTGCAGCGCGATACATGTGTATCTGGCTAGCGACAAATCCGCCTGTCCGAGGCCGTAAAAGAAATTAGTTAGACTCAAAGGTAAGCATAACTGTGGCCAAAAAAAGGATCGAGGAGATGTCAATAATTACCTTTCCGAGTGGCCCCAACCCAATGCTCAACAACAAATCAGTCTTCTCTGACACAATCTCCATCTTCGCCTTGGCCAGCATCCCGAGGATGATGATAGCGCCACGGCGCTGTGCTTTTGGAATAGCCCTTTTTGTGACGCCTGAGAATTAAGTGATTACGATATTGTTAATTACACTAGAGTGCATGATGATTGAAAAGGGAGTTTAACTTTAAAGGTGGGAATCGTCTCACCATAAACAGCCCACAATTTATCAATCACATTATCCTCGATGTGATTCTCGGCCATAAGCGTGCTCAATACCTGCTCTAGAGAAGTCAACTCAGCAAGGGTCGTATTGAAAGTCAATCTTAAAGGGTAATATACAAAATATCAAACTTCAGTCAGTCCCGATTCTACAATTTACCAACGTATAAAGAAGCAGCTTCGTACGTACTGAATAAGGTTTTTGGTGATCATGTTCACGTTTTCCTTGGGCGACAGATTTCCGTCCGACTCAAGGTACAGATGCTGATAGCATTCGAGCAACTTGGTCTTGACGCCTTTCCCCTCATCGCTGTTATCTTTGGTCCAAATGAGATGCGACATCTTTTTGATACCATCCTGGATCGTTCAAGAAATAACGACACCATTAATAACATAGTTGGGAAGAAATAAAAATATGCTTAAAGGAGTTGACAGGTAACATACCGCCGCAGCCTCAATCTTGTAATTGTACGCCACGACCAAGAAATCCATGGCCTCAAGTACCTCGGCCTTGGTCTTGGATGCGAGCAGCGAGACGATGATTGGTGTCGCGGCGTGGATCTGCATGATAAAGGTGATGGCGTCTGTGCAGAACCGTTTTTGCAGGTCAAGTTGAACAGCTTCCTCCGCCGAGGCCAGCTGGATCACCTGTTCGTCCGTCAGCATAGCGTCACCCCCGCCGCTTGGCGCCGGAGCGGGCTCCTCTTGTTCCGCATCGGCGTCGGCCATCTCTACGTCCGAGTCCTCACCCTGCGACAGCGATTCTTCGGCTTCCTCTTTCTCTTCGTCATCGTTTGACCTTTGTTTTCCGTTGACTTTGCGCCTCTTTTCGTTTTGGCCTGATTCGGGTGGAATTTCTTGTAATTCTTCCGGGAGTTTAAGAGCCTACAATACAAAAGACCAGCGTATGAACGAATTATTATCACTATCCGCAAAATCCAACAAAAGGATCCTTAACCTTCTCAAGTGCCAGAGACGTTGTAGACATACCGCCAACTTCTCTTTAAGTTCCTCGCGTCTAGTCTCCCACTGTTCCCAGATCAGTTCGCCGCCATACATACTATACGGATGCGTGGCAATCGATCGCGTGAGAACCTTAATCGCATTCTTGCGGACATGACTGCTCTTGTCATTGAGATGGCGTATCGCGAAATCGCAGAGCGTTTGACGACGCTTGGGAAACTTGGCGCGCAGGCTATCGGAAGGAGGGGAGAGAGTGAGAGAGGGAGGGAAGAGGGAAAGGAGAGAGAGAGAGAGAGGTAGAGGTTTGATGGATGCATCAGTGCCTGTCGAAAAATTGACGTGGGAGACTATTGGCGCGAATAACAGTATTTTACTCACTCCAACAACTTTAGGTAGACCTGAAGTACTTTCGAGCGGACGAATGCGTTGTTATCCAGGAAACGCTCCTCGAGGATATCAAAAAATTTATTAATCTGATCTTTTTGCATCGGAGTCTGCGCTTCCGTGTTGGCGAGCTCGACGATCAGATTGCCGAGAATTTCGATGATGGCCATGCGTATCGCGTAAGACTGTTCCAAAGAACGCAATGAGTATATCCCAAAAGTTCAAAACGGCATACGCAGAGAATAGAGATTTACAACCAATCCTTTAAATAAAATAAACAAAAACCTCACTATCCAGCAGGCCAATCAGCAGTCCCATATTCTTGAGCACCGATTTAGGTAAAAGTTCCGACAGTTTAACGAGGAACGCAGCGAAGGTCTTGGGATTTGGCGTGTCCTTGACCTCCTTGGTTGTGGTGTCCTTGAACTCTTTGCTGGCGATCTCGCGCAGGATCTCGTCGGTCAGCTGCGTGTAGTCGTGATTTTCCGCGAGGGTGAACAAGAACTCGGCCATCATGTCGGCCGAGTGCTCCCAATATTGCAAGTCTTGAATAATGGTTGTTTGGGCGGCTGAAATGGTGACGAAAGAAAAATGTCAGTTCTGAATTTTGTTGGTTTACTTTTTTTTATTTTGATAGAAAGAGTATAGAAACGCGAAGAGAGAAACCAGCTTTCACGATGATCTTACCGAAGGCCTGGTTGTACTGTGTTATGCAAATGCCAAGCACCTTGAATACTCTCGTTTTGATATCACCTGCCTTAGAGTTGTTTTTGTTTTCAAAGACCTGGAACGCGGGCTTCGTAAATACGCTGCGGGAGATGCAAGTATGTTTAGTATAGGGTTAACAGAACAGTTTTGACATATTATTTGTAGCTTGCTGTAAGTCATGTACTCCTACCTGATGAACACGTCCCTTTCTGGCGCTAGCGTCCAGATCTTGTTGATCCTCAACTCCAGTACACGTACCATGAGATCGAAGGTCTTCTGCTTTTGTTTGGTCCAGTCCCAACCAGGGCCGCTGTCTTCCTCCTCCCTTGCCTTACCGGCTCGTCCTTTCTAAAAGGGTAAAACGATCAAAGGAGCGAGATACTTGAGCAGGCTTATTGTGTAGATAACCAATGAAACAAAACAAGTGAACGCGCATAACTGCCGAAATTGGATCCGAAGCCGAACCTTGGGCTTCGCGACGGCAGCCGTTTTCTCGGGGGCGACTTTGGACGTGGCTTTCTCCTCAGCGATATTGACGAACCATTGAAGAATAAACCCGTACATCTCCAGTGCAAGGCGGTGCTGCGGGAAGCTGTCCGTTTCGTCGGTATCAATATCATCCGAAGTCGATTTGATCTCATTTTCGAAGCCTGTTGTAATAAAGTGTAAGACTTTGATGGCTTGCGTGTTCAGCAGACAGGACATAAGACTGAATCAAAACGCCTACCGGATAGTATAATATCGAGAAGTCGCGCGGCGATGCGTGTCTTTAAGTGGGAAAAAGCCCTAAAAAGGGAAGCGCGTTTTAATGATAAGATTATGGCAAGGCCAGGCAAAAGGAGATGCCTCTTACTTGATAAAACTTCGTATCTTATCAAAGACGATCAAGTCTGTAATGTTTTCTGCCGAATCTTCCACCTTATCGACGATATCTGGCAGAGGAGAACGGGGTTTAGTTTGCGTACATTGTTCAGCACGCAATGAGCTTCCGAAAGAGCTTGAAGCTATACAAACCGTTCAGATAACGTTCAAGCTCTTTGTCATTTGCACCTTCGATGGTGATTGCGTTTGGGATAAAAAATTCCTTCGGATCTTCTTGAAGCCTTAGAAGCTCCTCGTGCAGACGAAATTCTTCAGCCATGACGAGCAAATTGTATTTACAAATGGAGTAAACACAAACACGCGAGACAAGGAAGCGCGTTTCCTGGGACCCAAATTCATCCGCTGCGCGACGTCATCGACTCCAAGCCACAGTACTTTAAAAAGGCCATGTCCAACATTTCTACATTTCTATCGCATCTCGTCACTGTCATACTGTCATCCGGTCAACGTCATGAAGATCACGTCGCTGTTCGCCCTCCCTATTATCACAGTCTCCCATGATCCAATCGAGAAGCGCGTAATTCTGAAAAACGGCGATGTTCCTCACATCACCCAAGTGAGTGCACAGTTCCTTGATTAATTACACATGCATGCAGATTCCGCCCAATACTGAATCTATTGATGGCATCAAAGCTCGCGTGTGCTACAATCAAGCCGGGACAGATTTCGTCAAAACATTCTCACGTCGATATGACGGAGACGTTTTGCTTCCAAAGTGGAGTTGCAGAGATGGAGGTGGATGGGAATATCTTTGAGGTGTGTTCCGGAACCAACGTCACGGTTTATCCGGGAGAGGCACACGAGATCCGGAACAATGGCACGGAGGACGTGGTTGTACTTTATTTTGGAGTAGTGTAGGAGAAATGTAAATGGGCCGGGTCAAGGGGGGGATGTCGGCGAGGGCGGGACGTTTGCGAGGGATTTGAGACGATGACATCAGCAATCCGAGGTTTTTTTTGGCTTGTGCGCACACAAACACAATAAACCTTCGCTCGAAATAAATAAATTGCAGTCCGATTTCCGATTTGACGCGTCGGAGCAAAGCCTTCCCCTATCGCTTCTCACAACAATCACGTCACAACCATGGACGAGAACCACCTTTCGCAATATCCACATGCTGCACCTTTAGCAATATTCCACATCCCCGACCAGACCGTTTTGCGCTCTCCCTTCCCAAGGCATATCTACCAGGCGTCGGCCGCGCGATCCTCCGCATTCACTCCTCCCAAAGCAAATCACACCTTGGCCTTCACCTCTCGCAACAACAGCCCGACCAACGTTACCCCGAATTACAATCACCTCGAGTCGTCACAGACTTCGCCACCCGCTACGCTACCTGTACTGGTCAAACCGACACCCGTGTTTCCTCAGATCACCGTATCCCCATCATCTTTCTTCGGTGATCGCAACGGCAGCTTATTGGGGACTCTGCAAAAGTCCACCGAGTTCAACGCCGCCGCCGCCACACCACATCATAGTTGGGACTCGCCGTTCGAGCTGGATCTCAACGGCGTCGCCCACGCACCACTGCCTGTGCAGGGCTTCAATAATGGGCACGAACATATCTCAACCTTTCCAACTACAGCACGATCGCTCTCTGTCGAGTATGACAAAACGCAAGTGAGCATAGATCAACTATACAATAGCACAGGGGGAGCACAAAATGGGCTCGGATTTGACAGCGCCGCAAAGGAAAAATTTGATTATTTGAGCATGACGAGCCCGATGCCCAAGGTGAGGAGGGATATGCCAAACCAAGCAACGTTGTTTGGGTGGATAATAATTTGTGGATTCTCTTTGTGGATTTTTCAACTTTGTTAGCCAAACTTGTGCTTATTCGCCTTTGATTTGTCTAGATTGTTGACCAAGTACGACTTAACATCGTCACACCACAAACCACATTCAAAATACCGCCATCCCCACAGCATATCAATGGCTCTGTACACCGCTCGAATTTCAATTCATCAGCCTCCACACCACCACTACAGACAACGTTATCTAAATCCTCTCCCTCACCAATGTTTCGAACCCCGAAACAACCAAGTGTGCGCGAACTTAATTTCATGTATACAGCTAGTGGGAATTCTTCCGCACAATTTTTTCCACCAATTCAAGCTTACTGTCCAAAGTCACCCACTTCAGAGCACGGCTATTCTCTACCAAGATCCGCCAACGGGCCCTCCTCGGTCGATCCCGCACATCTCGCATATACGAGTAGAGAAAACAACCGGACGAAACCCAACCCGATGAACGAAGTGGCAGCATCTGCATCAGCAGTATCCGCAGTCGTCATGACCAAAAGTCCTGACACCCCCGAAGTGATGGACATGGACATTGGCAATCCGACAACCGCGCTGGCCACGGACTTTGGTGGGTCGGACGACGCCTACGAGACTGACATAACAGCGGCGCAGACGTACTCGGGGCTCGGGGGGATGGGCTCCACCGATATGTATCAGGCGCGAATACCGCCTGGGTTCGCTCTCCCGCCGCCGCGCCTGCTGCCGCACGCCTTTACGAGCCTGGTGTCGTACGATCCGCACCCCTCGGATGACGAGCAGGGCAACAGCAACGAACAGGGCAATAACAACGAATTCGAAGAATTTGTCAACCTCTCGCCGCATGTCGGGGCAGAGGATGCATTTTACTCGCCCGCGCGCAAGTTCGGGGAGCTGCAGCGTGGGTCATCACCTGAGCTTGCGGGAATGAGCAATAATAATGCCAAGGATGACATTGACGTCGTCACTCACCAGGACGAGGAACCGATCGAAGAAGCGGCGGAAGTGTTGGCGTCGGCTAACACCATGGTGGCTGATTCGCCTGCCTCACCGGTGCCGACGCCGAGTCCGTATGCTCGCGTGGCGGATAAGAGCACACTCGTGGCCAAGGAACCCGATAAAATGGAACCTAAAATATTGGATAGCGACGTGATACATTTGGTGCAATGGAGGTTGAAAACAGGAGTCAGGCAAGAGGTATAAACTACGCACTTTTATTAATTCTGTGCTATTGTGCTTATAATCTAATAGAACGTTTTGGTCTTGATTTGTGGTTTTTGATTTTAATTTTGCGACATAGGAATCTGTCATTCTTGTCTCTGGTCTGCATACAGATTCGAAAAAGGTATGTGCGATCGAGGGATGAATTTTTGCCTATTTTTCTTGTTTTTAGCGTGAAACGTGAATTTATCTTTACCTTCTCCTCCCTCCCTCCCCCCCTTTTTTTTTGTTCCTATCCCCTCCTCTATCTTTAACATATTACAAGCAATTGAAGAGCAACGAAATTGTTGAACGTATCGATGCACACACTCTGCGATCGTGCACAGGCAAAATCTACCGTATCGCAGGTCATCCGGATGTCCAGGAAATGTTGTTACGAGGTATGCTTTTGAAATTCTTCTTGGATATTGAAAATCTTCATATCTTCATTTGTCTAACCATTTTTGAGCACAATTAAATGCTGCAGGAATCTCGCACACACTTTGCGAGGCGTTCAGAGACGGCTTCCCCGAAAACTGGAAGCAGCTCGTGTGGGATGAACTTGAGAACATCGGTCGCTCGTCGGCGATCTCATCCCCCGCGATGAAGACACCATCCCGCTCTGAGGCAATGAGCTCGGATTTATGGGACACGAACACAAACAACGGCTGGGTTACAAGACTGTCCCCTCTTTCAGCAACGGCAAAACGTTTGAAACTTGCGCAAGAGACGCCCACGCGATATAGTCGACGCAGGAACGATGATGTCGCGACAGGAAATATTAGTATGGGGAAGTCACCGGTCTTGACATCAATGGCCAGAAAATTAGCTGCGGCGAAAGAGGATGTAGTCGATATAACACCGTTGAAAACACCTGTTCCGAACCGGAGGAAGAGGGGACGACCACATCGACCCAGACCACTCAGTGGCTCCAGCAATGGTAATGTCATTGCAAGTAGGGGTGGGAATAAGCCAGTGGAAGGCGACGCCCATGAAACCGATGATGAGGCCGATGGCGAGGAAGGTGTGGTTGATACAGCCCCGCAGAAAATGTCTGCTTCAAGCCTGAGGAACAAGGAAAGGGCACCTCGATCTAGGGTGATCAAGAGCTCTCGGAAGAAAAGTGCCGCCGAAAGTGAGAAGTCAGGGCACAGGGCTGGCGAAGCCGACGGCAAAGATATGATTGGAGTGACGCCTCAGAAAACTCCTGGTTCAAACAAGAGAAACAGGGAAAGATCGCTTCAATCCACACCGATTACGAACTCCTGCGATGATGATGCCATCGAATACGGGAAAAAGCCGGCGGAGGATAGGAGTTGCAGGACCAACCAATCTTCCGATGAGGCAATGTCAAAGCAATTATCGTGGTCGGTAGTTAAGGCAAGGATGCGAGAAGTGGTGGTTGAGATTCCTTTCTACCCTAAAAGGGTTATGATGAAGGTAAAGGAAATGGAAGAGGTTCCACATGGTGAAACAAAGATTGAAACGGAATATCAAAGCCAGATAGAGGATCAAGGTGCCGAGGAGGCGAACGCCGAGGAAACGAATGCCGAAGAAACAAATGCCGAGGAAGCGAATGCCGAGGAAACGAGCGCCGAGGAAACGAGCGCTGAGGAAGTGAGCGTCGAGGCAGCGAGCGCTGAGACGGAGAGTGCTGAGGAAGTGAATGCCGCGGAAGCGAACGCCGAGGAAGTGAACGCCGAGGAAGTGAACGCCGAGGAAGTGAATGTCGAAGAAGCGAACGTCGAAAAAGCGAACGTCGAAAAAGCGAACGTCGAAAAAGCGAAAGTCGAGAAAGCGAACGTCGAGGAAGCGAACGTCGAGGAAGTAAACGTCGAGGAAGCGAACGTCAAGGAAACGAACGCCGAGGAAACGAAAGTCGAGAGAGCGAACGTCGAGGAAGCGAACGTGGAGGAAGCGAATGTGGAGGAAGCGAACGTGGAGGAAGCGAACGTCGAAGAAGCGAACGTCGAGGATGCGAACGTCGACGAAGCGAACGTCGAGGAAGCGAACGTCGAGGAAGCGAACGTCGAAGAAGCGAACGTCGAGGAAGCGAACGTCGAGGAAGCGAACGTCGAAGAAGCGAACGTCGAAGAAGCGAACGTCGAAGAAGCGAACGTCGAGGAAGCGAATGTCGAGGAAGCGAATGTCGAGAAAGCGAACGTCGAGGAAGCGAACGTCGAAGAAGCGAACGTCGAAGAAGCGAACGTCGAAGAAGCGAATGTCGAGGAAGCGAATGTCGAGGAAGTGAATGTCGAGAAAGCAAACGTCGAGGAAGCGAACGTCGAGGAAGCGAACGTCGAGGAAGCGAACGTTGAGGAAGAAGATGCAGATGCCGATAAAGTAGAAACCCAGCGGAATCTGAAAGAGACGCGAGATGATGAGCCTGCCGAAGCTGAGAGTGTGACTACATTTGGAGAAAAACATGTGATAGCAGAAGACGTCGCGAAAGCCAGTATGTCGACGAATATTGAACCCCTCAATAAGCCAACGGATAATACGCCAGCCGATAGTATTATTGAAGAAATTGGTAGTGCCGAAGACGATGTGCAACCAGCACGACCGGACAATGAAGACGTCTCTGGTAACAATGTTGATATTTTATCAAATTCAAAGCGAACTGAAGAGACGGAGAGGAAAGCAAACTTTATGAATTTGCCGAAAACTCGACGATATAGCGTGAGTGCGAGTGAAGATAGAGCTAAGGATGCAGATGTCGAAGACGAAACGCTCACGAGGAAGAGGAAGGCACCAAGGCGCACGGTCAAGGAGCATTCAGAACCGCCCAACAAAAGGAGATTGTCTGTTCAGGTGAATGTTACTTTCATTATTAATGTTTTTTGTTTTTTGTTTTTCGTTTTTTGTTTTGTTTTTTTGTTTTTTTTTTGTTTTTGTTTTTTGGCGATATTTTGCAATGAGGGAATATTCATGAATGTATATTGTGATTGCGACAGATCAAGAATTCTCCCGCGACACGATCTGGAAGGAATGTGAAGCCACCTGCAGCTTGGTGGGAGGTCAAACTGGAATCAAAGGACGATATCAAGCGGAAGGAATATCCCGTCAAAAAACGGAAGCTAGGGCGGCCCAAAAAGGAAAGGGTTGATACTCCGTCCTTGTTGTTGCCTTCGAGGAGCCAAGACACCGTATCCATTATGGTGGAGTTGTCTGGAGTTAAAACCATTGAAAAGGACGAGGAGTCACCGATGCTGAGTGCCAACGAATTCACATTTCCAGTTGAAAATGATGAAAGGATAAGATTGCTTGAGAAAAGTGAGAGTGGCCATGAATTAGGTGAAGGTAAACTCAAGAAAACGGTGGGAGAGAAGAACTCGGTAACAACGAAGAACACGAACGATAGTAAGTCGCTGATTCTTACAATGTTGCGTTCTGGTTTAACATAGCGGCTCCTTTGAATCAAACACTGACATTAATTCTACTTGCAGAACTCCCTAAACGCAAGCAAAAAATATTCCCCTGCCTCAAGGAAGGACGTCGACGACGAAAGTCTGGCGGAAGCGTTAAGGAGCAGCTAAAGCATTGTACCAACGAGAAAGTAAATGAAGACGAGGTGCTGGTCGAAGATCATGGCGAGACGAGTCATGATACTGCGCCTGCGCCAAAGGAAGCGAATGAGGGACCTCCAAAAGAGAATGGCACAAACCAAGATCGTGAGAACGACGATTGGGATTTCGAGCATATTTATGGCGATGACGATCCCAAGACATTGTTGGCGCAAACTCGTGTGATTGGTTCATCCAAAGGTACTTTACTCACTGTGCAAACAAATTCGTTCTAATTGCATACGAAAGCAAGTATTCTTGTTAATACTGATTGTGTCATCGACTGTATAAAGAATTCTCCGATTCTGCAACCTATGATCCATACGACCCTGACACCTACATTAACGAGGTAACAGTTGGAAATGGGATTCGGCCTGGAACACCAACTGGAAAGAAGCCTAAGGTATATATTTATTGTCACAAATTTCCATAACATAAGACTTTCATTCATGATGTATACCTTGTTTGTCTACAGATTTATCGAACGCCAGCAAGCAGCAAGCGCCTCAGGCAAGGTAAAGTTGATAGTGTTGATTCGAAGGCCAAGGTGTCGTCACGCCCGTTCAAGCGGAAACATAGTTTTTTGGGAGACGAGGAGTTAGACACTGACCTATATAGATTTTCGGATTGATGTTTTGTGGCCCTCACCTTGTTGTTTAATGTGATTTTGGTTCCGCTTTAGTGGCTTTTTGTTTTTTGTTTTTTGTTTTCGATTAGAATTCATTCATGTACATAAAATTATTAAGTATAGCCTTTAAAGATTAAAAAAAAAAAAAAAAAAAAAAAAAAAAAAAA
>RBNK01000405.1:0-26613 GCA_003990785.1 Endogone sp. FLAS-F59071 | reverse complement strand
TGGCGACTACTTTACAAGAAGGAACGGAACTACCTCATCAATTGGAACATGAAATACCAATACTGTCTATTCTGCGAACAAAGGATTTATTGTGCAGAAATGATGTGCGACTGTCCACAGACAAAGCAGATCCCAAAAGAAGAGAGCCTTCAGGAACACATGCCTGCCAAACCATGAATACATAACAAGCCGCCACAACCCAAGAAGCAAGAAATGCCAGACCTTTATCAAGGACCTTACTCCAGAAAACAACCACACCTCTTTAAAGATGGAAGCCGCATCTGGGATATCTGCAAAGAGAAGGCACCTTTCATTGGCAAGTCACACTTCTTTGGAAACCGAGATGATTTTCAAAACAAATACTGGGACGAATGGAATGTATGAGACATGTGGATAGTAGTCAAAAAGTCAGAGTATCCAGACCAACACTTCGACCACAAGTACCATGGAACCTACCTCGAAGATTGGGACAATAAACATCACCAAGAACACAATGAAGATATGATCAATGTTATGATCAATGCTCGCCGAACTAACTACGAGCTACCATTACCTCAGCACGCTACAGAAGGATCAGCAGGACTGGACCTTATGACTCCAGAAAGCATATCCCTACAACCTGGAGATAGCACAATTCTTGACACCGGATTTGCCTTAGAAATACCGAAAGGATATTTCGGAATGGTGAAACCAAGAAGCTCATTGGCAAAAGCAGGACTCACTACAGATGCAGGAGTAATCGATCAAGATTATACTGGAACTATCAGAGTCATTGTAGTAAATTAACACCGAACCAATTGGATTGACCTAGAAAAAGGAGACCGAGTTGTACAAATGATTATCTTACCTTATGCAATGGTTACACTCTAAGAACAACACCCCAACTTGGTTAGAACTACAACCAGAGGTCAAGGCGGATTTGGATCAACTGGAGTCAATGCAGCTATTATAAATCGACAACAAATTTCAGCAGACCGAAAAGAAGAAGAAAAGAATGACTGCTTAGCAGTCAAAATTGGAAGAAACTTACAAGAAGGACAAATCATAGAAGTCAGAGCAATCATCAACAGAAACCAAGACATCTTCGTAACCAGTTTGGAAAGTACCACAGGAGCAGACCCAAAGTACCAACATTACATTGATACAGGTAACCATGAACCAATCAAGAAGGCACCCTACCGCCTCAACCCGAGCTACCGAAAATGGGTCACCGAAGAAATCACTCGACTAGAAAATGACGGTGTAATCATCAAATCAAAGAGCCCGTGGGGATTCCCTATTGTCGTTGCACCAAAGAAGGAAATCATCATTAACGAGGACGAAACCAGAACTGAAACAACAGCCCCAAGATTCTGTATAGACTTCCGAGCTCTTAATGCCATCACAAAAAAGGATGCATTTCCTATACCAAGGATTGATGACTTACTGGATTTAGTGGAGAAGCAGCCTCAATACTTCTCGAGCTTTGATTTGTATGCCGGATATCACCAGATTACACTTACCCTAGAAGCAAGTGAACGATCCGCATTTGTAACACAGGATGGCCACTACCAGTACATCAGAATGCCCTTTGGGTTATGCAACGCCCCACCAACTTTCCAAAAAGCAATGACAGATGTCTTCAGAGATATGATCGGCAAGAACATTATAGTATACATCGATGATATTCAGCTATACTTACCAGATTGGCCAAGTCATGTCAAGGGAATCATCGAGATTTTTCGAAGACTTCAAGAAAGTGGATTCAGACTCAAAGCAAAAAAATGCACAATCGGAGAAACAGAAATGAAGTACCTTGGATTCATCATCACAGCTGAAGAACTGAGAACTGACCCAAGCAAAACCAAGGAAATCCGAACCTACCCAGTACCTATAAATGTATCCGAGTTACGAGCCTTTTTGGGACTAGCAACCTTCTATCGAAAATTCATCAAGGACTTTTTGATGATTGCATAACCCCTGCACCACCTGCTTAGGAAAGGAATTCAGTTTGAATTCGGAATGCCCCAACATTTAGCTATGGAAGAACTTAAAGAAGCTCTCATGAGTGCACCAATTCTGAAATGACCTAACTGGGAAAAACCATTTACCTTACACACTGATGGATCAGCTAAAGGACTCAGAGCTGTACTGATGCAGATAGATGAACAAGGAAATGAACGCGTGATTGCATACACCAGCAAAGGAACCAACCCAGCACAAGCCAATTATGAAGCAACCAAATTGGAATGCTTGGCAGCAACTTAGGCAATTGAGTACTTCCGCCACTACCTGATTGGACAAAAGTTCACCCTCATCACAGATCATGCGGCCCTCAAGTGGTTATTCAACAAAGTTCAACCTACTGGGATCTATGCTCGATGGATCATGAGACTTCAGAAGTATGACTTCAAGGTCCAGCACAAACCAGGAAAGATACACCAGCATGCCGATGCATTGTCAAGAATACTAAGAAGGGAGACGTCACCCCAAGAAAAGACTGTGCGATTCCAATGAATCAGGAGCTATACTATCAGATCACAACGTATTTGGGAGGAGGAAAAATATCAATAATTGACGAATGGAGAAAGAAGATTATACTTAGGAGCCAACAAAACTTCGAATATCAGGATGGAGAATTATACAAAATATCACAAACAGACAAAGAATACCGACGCATAGTTATCCCAACACATCGTGTGAACAACATTTTAGTAGGAGCACATAATTATCACTTATCTGGACACCAAGGAGTGGAACGAACCTATCAGCAGTTAGCAAAAACTTACTGGTGGCCACAAATGTGGAAAGACATACAACATTATATCAGGACATGCGACACTTGCCAGAAAAGGAAAATGATTAAGGATTTTGTACCCCGGCAACCCAGCACAATGCCAAATGCCCCTTTTGAACATATTGGAATCGACGTAATTGGACCACTTCCACGGACCCTTACCGGAAAAAAATACATCGTCGTAGCAGTTAACTAGTTAACAAAATGGCCCGAAGCAGAATCCTTGGAGACATCAGATGCTCAGACAATATCAGAATTTATACATGAACGAATCATTTGCCAACACGGACTACTGAAACAGATAACATCCAACAGAGGAACAGAATTCTGCAACGATCTAGTAAAAGAATTAAATCGGACATACTGCATCCAGCATATCCAAACCACTGCCTACCATCCTCAAGGAAATGGACTCACTGAACGAATGAACCAGATGATCAAAAATACAATTTCGAAAATGAGCAGGACATATACTGACTGGGACTTTTGGTTACCATCTGTACTATTCGCAATCAGATGCTCACAACAGAAGACCACGACTTTCAGCCCTTTCGAGTTAGTCTATGGGAGATTGCCAAATAGGGGAGTTCCACAAGCCGACATGAGAGAATCACATGAAGAACAAATTTGGAGCTTAATGACGTATAATATGGAGAGACTGAAACGTATTCGATATAAGGCGCAAAAGTTCATCCAGAAAGTGCAAGATTGACAGAAGTATAAGAATCCGCTGGTTGAAACATTAAATATTGGAGATCAAATCTTGATTTATCGAAATATTGTTGAAGCCTCTTGGTCAGCAAAACTCGAACCAAAATGGGAAGGACCATACTATATTCAAGATATAAAGGGAACCTCAATCTGGATCCGAAGCCCAAAAGGAACAATTCAGCCAACACCAGTATATCGCAGAAAAGTTAAAAGATACTTTACACAAAATTGATTTATCAGCTATCTGGAGATAACGCTTATAAATAGGGGAGTAATGAGAGGAGACTAGAAGATTTATACAAATGCAAAAATGCCCCGATTCCACAATGATGAATACCTCCGAAGCCGAGTCATCGAAGCATACCGAGCCTTAGAAGATCCTCCATCTGAACTATTACCTGAGGAAGGATCTGCTCTACGAAGGACTCAAATAATAATGAAAAATATCGATATTGCTCAGAAATGACAAATACAAGATGAATTTCAGACCTACTACAAGATCGCCAGGATCTGGGAAGAAGATCTCGAACATGTATGGGACCAACGACATGCAGAGACATGCAAACGAGCACTACATCAAGGGATTCCCCTCCAATCTCAAAGGATTGCCCTCCGAATTTACGGACTCTTCCAGTTTCAGCCAGCCGCCTTGAAAAGACTTACCAAAATTGGACCATCCGCATTTCACCAACTGTCTCAAAATGCCTTTGAAGAACTTAAAGAAGAAATCCGTGTATTACAAAGAGATTTCGACCAATTGGAACAGTTCCTTGATTTGTGAAACCTTTTAACCGTCTTAAATCTTTTAACCATCTTAAATCTTTTAACCGTCTTAAATCTTTAACCGTCTTAAATCCATAACTTATATAACTCATTATATCACATAAATTCATAATTAGTTTATATTTTGAATAGCCAATAGTTTTGAGAGTAATAACAGGGCAGCTACCCATATAGCACCTCTTTAAAACTGTATAAATATTCCCCCTTTATTTCCATTCAATAAATCTTTGCCTGAGCTTGAGCCCAATACAAGTCTAATAGTCCAAACACAACTGGTGAAGAACAGTATTGCTTAGTGAATTCAAGCCGAGAAATAACCTTTTGACATCTAACAGATAATTGATTGCTGATATACATCCGAAGGGAATAATCTTCCCTAGCGCCTCTAAAACATACACTTTAATATTTTCATAGTATCATTCCTCCACGACCTCTATTCTCCACTTTGGTTTTTACCTACAGTACGGATTTTAGCCCAGCTACTGGTTCCCGATTGAGCCCCCTTATCTCCTCCGTACTTAGCCGATTCCAGAGTCTCATCCTCACAATAAACTGAAAATAGTTTTCTGATATATAACTGCAAGATACTTTAACTTAGTTAATTCATAGTTCTTCTCAGCTCCACAGGTTCTTTGGCTTGCATAACAAATCACTTATTCTAGGCTCTTAGTATTGTCTTATAAAAGAATTATACCCATTCTAATTGTACTTATATCAGTATATAACTTGAAAAGTCTTATCTAATTTGATTTTACTAAAACTGGCATAGTTACTAGAGCCTTCTTTAATGCATTAAGCACCTTTTACTCTAATTTAGTTTACTCTTTATCAATTTCTATCTAGTTGTAGCTCTTCATCAAGATTGTATATAATAGTTCAGCTAAGTTTGTAAAGTTTTAAATATATCGGCAGTAATATAAGACTAATCTCAAAAAGGCTACATCTTAGTTCAGTTTGTAAGCTGCTTGAATTTGATAATGGCTTTCATCTTGGCTAGATTAGTTTAGATTTTTTCTTTATCAATAATATACCTAAGCATTATAACCTTCTCAGCAGCAAATATACACTTCTTTAGTTTTAAATAAAGACCTTCAGTTTTTATTTAATTGAATACTTTACATAGTACCTTGATGTGATCCAAGAATGTCACTATGAATATTGTGATATTATTAATATAGACTAGTAATGTTTTTTTAATAAGGTCTCTGAATATTTTAGTTATCATTTTCTGGAAGCTTGCTAGTGTATTCTTGAGTTCAAATGATATTTGTAAGTACTTCTAATAATCTTACAGTATTATAAAAGAGACAATCTCTTGTAATTCTTTGTCAAGTCCTATTTAATAATATCTACTAGTTGTTGAAATTTGATCTTCGAATGTGTATTTGGAGTAAAGAGCGCACTGGCTTATGAAGTCAATATGCATGTATTTATTAATGCTAAATTATGATTGGTTGATACAACAAAGATCATCTAAGCCACGATTGAGTGACGTAACGATCGATCGTTGATGGGAGAGATATAATAAGCTAATAATTTCAACACTCCCCCTGCTTGATATATCTCGAAAAAAAAATAAATAAAAATAAAAATAAAAGAATAAAAATAGAGTGTTCAACTGTACATCACAAATGGCATCCATGAAGTACATTTACTACAAATAACTATATGTAAAATACTACTTGAGTGATAAGAATGACATGATAAAGAACATAAAAGTTTTAGAATAAAAGAGTTAGTTATGTAAGCCTATTTTTGCAATCAATGTTTCAAGTCTTGGTCACGCAAGTGGCTTGGTTAATGCATCAGCAATCATTTCATCTGTCGCTATATAAACAATATCTATTACCTTTGATTCAACTTTCTCTCGAATAAAGTGATGCTGAATGTTGATATGCTTTGATCAAGCATGATTAATTAGATTTTTGGCGAGGGCAATTGCTGATTGGTTGTCTTCAAATAAGGTTATTGCACAATTCGGTAAATATCCTAGCTCATCCAATAGAGTGCATAGCTAAATAGCTTCTTTCATCACATGTGCTAATACCATATATTCTGCCTTAGTTGTTGATAGGGCAACGGTTGCTTGGCATTTACTTGACCAGCTGATGGCTCCTCCTGATAGGTTGAAAATATATTCTATAGTTGATCGTCATGTGTTAATGTCTTCTCCTCAGTTGGTATCACTGAAACTGATCAGTCTTAGATCCTGATTGCATCCAAGGCACAGCTTATAATTGGCTGTTCCTTTAATATATCTTAATAATTGTTTGAGGGCATGATAATGTTCTTACATTGGATTGGCCAAAAATTGACTAATGATGCTGACAGCAGCAGCTAGATCAGGTCTTGTCCTGATCATTAGGTACATTATGCTACTGATCATTTGTCTGAATAGACTTTGGTCTGCAGATTTTCCTTCTTTAGCTTTGAGTTGGATGGATGGATCAAGGGGTGTACTGATTGGCTTGGTGTCTATCATGTTAAACCTTGTAATGATTTGATTGGCGAAGTGACTTTGATCAATTGTGATCGTATGTGTTTTTCGATTGCACATGACTCGAATACCCAAAAAATGTTTAATTTCACCACAGTCCATCATATCGAATGCATTGCTAAGTTCCGCCTTAAATTTGTTTATTGTTTCCATTGAATCAGCCAGAATTAGTAGATCGTCGACATATATAGCAATAATTATCAGTGATTGATATTGATCGTCTTATCTTCTCCTTAGATAAATGCTGTAATCCGATTGTAGTCTTGTAAAATTTGATTAGCTGAGGTAGTTGTCGATCTTCTGATTCCACATATGAGATGATTGCTTTAGTCCATACAGTGATCGATTGAGCTTACATACAGCTCTCGATGATAGCTCCAATTGGTCAATTCCTTCAGATACCATCATGTAGATCTCTTCATCAAGATTGCCATTCAGGAACGTAGTTTTTATGTCCATTTGGTGAATTTCTAAGTTTAGAGTTGCTCCAATCGATAAAAGTGCCCTGATTGATGTGAATTTCGCCACAGGAGCAAATGTTTCATTGTAATCAACTCCTTGCTGTTGTGAATATCCCTTGGCCACTAATCTCGCCTTGTACCTGGCAACCGATCCATTAGTATTGAGTTTCTTTTTAAATACCCATCTGCATCCAATCAGCTTGTGTCCCACAGGCACCTCAGGTACAATCGTCCATGTGTTATTATTCTTAAGTGATTTAAGCTCTTGATTGATCGCTTCCTCTCAAAGCTTTGCGTCAGGCAGAGAAATTGCCTTCTTGTAGGTCATTGGGTCATCAGTCGATTCAATTAAATTAGCTTCTGACATGCAATCTTGCCAAATTTGTAGAGCTTCAGTGTCAATCAATTGTTCGATTAGCTCCCAGGTGTTGTCGTCATCATTATAGCCTAGCCATTTAACCAGATATTCCCTTTTTTCATCAATCTTGCATTCTCCAATGATCGCTTCGATAACATATTCTTGATCTTCTGGGTTGACGATTGTTGGGGATTTTAATATAATAGATTCATCGAATGTGACATCGCGGCTGATCTCTATCCTCCTATTGGTTAGATCTCAGAGCCTATACGTCTTCTTTTCATCATGATAGCCAATCATTTTAAGCTTTTTGGATTGGGGTGCTAGTTTCGATCTTTTTCCCTTATGAATATACATATATGCATCAGCCCATATGACATACAAGTTACTGATATCAGGCTTGTGACCGTGCCATAATTCAAATGGTGAAGTACTCTCCTTATTGGCTCGCATTGGCAATTGATTGTGTGAATATGTAGTACTTGCAGCAAGTTCTGCCCAAAGTTCGTCAGATATGTCAGCAGTAATTTTAACTGCCTGGATTGACTCCATCAATATCTGGTTAAATTGTTCAGTTACACTGTTTTGTTACAGTGTGTCTGGCATTGTCATTTCATGATGAATTCCGTTTTTGATTAAAAATTCATGCATCTTGGTGTTTACATACTCTCCTCCTCCATCTGATCGGAGAATCTTGAGTTTTTGGCTCGATTGTGTCTCGGCGAATACCTTAAATATCCGGAATCGATTAAATATATCACTTTTGTTGTCAATAAAATATGTTGTGACGTAGCGAGTGGTATCATCAATGAATGTTAATATATATTTTGCTCCATTGACTGATGGCGTAGGCATTAGCCCACACAGATCTATGTGCACCCTTCCGATAGGCTCCATCGATCGATTTTTCGTATATCCAAATGGCTTGCGGTACGACTTTGCGTATTCACACCTGACACATATTTCGATTTATCCAGTTGACAGCCACACATCTTCGAGCCCTGTGACAAATTTGTTGATTGATTGTAGAGTATTTCGGCCTGGATGGCCTAGTTGGTGATGCCATAATATATAGTCATCAATCTTGGAATCAGCGATGTTTGCAATCTTGGAATTGGCTATATTAGAATTAGCGATGTTTGCTTCTAGCTCTAGCTCTGGTGATGTCGATAAATGAAATAGGTCGCCATTGGCTTGTCCGATTTTAATTTCTTCATGATCCATACCGATTTTAATTACTGATCCGTCGCTCTTGAAGGTTATGTCATTTCCGTCACGTGTCAACGCCTGCACAGATATTAAATTTCTGGTGATCTCCGGTACATATAAGACATCCTGTAATTTCAGCTTGTTGTCAAGCTCAATTATCCCAATGTGCGTCGTGCATAATTTCTCATTCCCTGCACACGTAACCAAGCCGTCATGCTCAGCCACTGTCTCGAAAAGCTCCAATTGGTTGAATATATGTTGTGTGGTGCCCAAATCGATGATGGCGCCAATCGCCAGATTTGCTTCGGCTCTCGGTTTAGTCTTTTCTTTTTCTTTTTCTATTTTTACCTAATCGTTGAATTTGTTGCATTGAAATATTCTGTGTTCTCCCTCACAGACGTAACATTTCCAAGGATGTCCCTGAAAATTCCCACCTCGATTGGCTCCACAATTGCCGCCTCAGTCACCTTTGTCATTATGACCTCCTCGATTGTTTCCATTATCATTGTTATAGCCTCAGCTTCATCTGGCGCTTCTGCCTTGGTTGTCGTGACCACCACCTTGGTAGCCGCCTCAGTTGCCACCTCAGTCGCTGCCTCGGTAGCCACCTCAGTAGCTACCTCGGTCTGTCGCATGGGCTTCGTTGTGCCTCTGCTTGTTATCTGGGTCGAACCTGATGCATGCAAGTTGTAAAGCCTCCAGCGTTGTCAGCATATTCTCCCACACAAGTATTAATTCCTAGTACCTGGGGCTTAGACCCCAGAGATATTATGGTATAGCTTCTGTATCGGTCATATCTTCGATTTGTACTATAATTCGGTTGAACATGTCATTATAATCTTTGATCGATCCTTTTTACTTCATCATCACAAGCTTATCACGCATTCGTAACAATTGTTCCATTGGTGTGTATTTTTGCGTCATAGCCTCTTTAAGCTCATTTCACAAGTCAAATTCTCCCGATGTGTTCACGTGCCTCTATAACTATATTCTAGCATTGCCTGTAATTTTACTGATCGCTACATTGACTTCCTCCTTTTGTACTGATAGATTGGCGCTGGTAATAAATTGCTCTACGGCATCAAAGTAATCAAACAATCTGGGTGCACCACCTGATCCATCGAATTTGTTGATCGATCTCAGGTACTTCTTTGCCAGATCATTAAGCTTTGTTGATGTTGTTGGTAATAGTGATGGTGATTGTCTTTGTGGCATGTTGCCTTCTGTAGCTGCATTCTGATTGGTTGGCGTGCTAGGTGATGTGATTGTTTTGTCGATTTTTACCATCAATTCGCCCATTAGGGTTGCAAGCGTGTCTAATTTATCTTCCTGATTTCTGATTGTTGTAGCCATCTGTTCCTGTCGATTGAGGCTAAATGCAATATTGCTCTGATAGTTGCTATCTAATCCTTTATCGTCATTAAGAGTTTGATATCTGTCTATTTTTGATTTAGACCGCAATTTTGTCAATCTTGTTGCTGATGACAATGATGTATATAGATTATCCATTTCATCATATCGCATCATTGAATGCTATGTTGTTATGTGTTTATCACATTGCTTTATCATGGTGTTGTTTGTCGCATTGTTTATTATGTTGTTTGATGTGTTATTTACAATTTTAAATAAACACTTACAGTAATTGCAGTTATAATTACGTAGATGCTATGATTGCATAGATCTCAGGTTGTCAAGCTGCAATTCGAGCGGCTCGGAGCTCATAACCTGTTGAAATTTGATCTTCGAATATGTATTTGGAGTAAAGAGCACACTGGCTTATGAAGCCAATATGCATGTATTTATTAATGCTAAATTATGATTGGTTGATACAACAAAGATTGTCTAAGCCATGATTGAGTGATGTAACGATCGATTGTTGATGGGAGAGATATAATAAGCTAATAATTTCAATACTAGTCATATCAAGGGTAGTATAAAAACTTATATAGACTAGTAATTTTGAAAATATATTATCAATTCTTGATATCAGGAAGATGTTTTCTTTAGTAATATTGTTGAGCTTTCTAAAATTAGTATATATTCTGTTGAAATTATTAGCTTATTATATCTCTCTCCCATCAACAATTGATTGTATGTCACTCAATTGTAGCTTAGATGATCTTTGTTTGTATCGATCAATCATATTTTAGCATTAATAAATATATATATATTGGCTTCATGAGCTAGTATACTCTTTACTCCAAACACACATTCGAAGATCAAATTTCAACAGGTTATGAGCCCCGAGCTGCTCGAATTGCAGCTCAACAACCTGAGATCTATGCAATCATAGCAATTACAACTGCGATTACAGTAAGCATTTATTTAACATTGTAAACAATGTATCAAACAACGTGATAAACAACGCGACAAATGACACCACGATAAAGCAATGTGATAAATAACACGTAACAATATAGCATTCAACGACATAATGAAATAGATAACCTATATACATTATTGTCAGTAACAAAATCGACAAGATTGCAATCTAAATCAAAAACAGACAACAGATATCAAACCCTTGATGACGATGAAGGATTGGATGGTAACTATCAGAGCAATATAGGATTTAGTCTCGATCGACAGGAACAGATGGCTACAACGATCAGAAATCAGGAAGATAAATTAGATATGCTGACAACCTTATTAGGTAAATTGATGGTAAAAATCGACAAAACAAACACATTACCCAGTGCGCTAACCAATTAGAATGCAGCTATAGAAGGTAATACGCCATAAATACAAACACAATTACTATCACCAACAACATCAACAAAGCTTAATAATCTGGTGAAAGAGTACCTAAGATCGATTAACAAATTCGATGGGTCAGGAGGCGTACCCAGATTGTTTGATTACTTTAATGCTGTAGAGCAATTTCTCACCAGCGCCGATCTATCAGTACAAAAGGAGGAAGTCAACGCAGTAATTAGTAAAATTACAGATAATGCTAGAATGTAGTTATAGAGGCATGTGAACACATCGGGAGAATTTGATTCATGGAATGAGCTTAAAGAGGCTATGACGCAAAAATACACACCAATGGAACAATTATTATGAATGCGCAATAAGCTTATGATGATGAAGCAAAAGGGATTGATCGAAGATTATAATGATGCGTTCAACTGAATTATGGTGCAAATCGAAGATATGACCAACACAGAAGCTATACTACAATATCTCCGGAGTCTAAGCCCCAGGTACTGGGAATTAATACTTGCACAGGAGAATATGCCAACAACACTAGAGGCTTTACAACTTGCATACATCAGGTTCGATCCAGATAATAAACAAAGGTGTGACGAAGCCCATGTGACAGACCAAGGTGGCTACCGAGGCAGTTACCAAGGCGGCAGTCATGGCAATCGAGGCGGAAGCGCCAGACAAAGCCGAGGCTATAACAACAATAATAGAAACAATTGAGGAGGTCATCATAATGACAGAGGTGACCAAGGTGGCGATCGCGAAGCCTATCAAGGTGGGAATTTTCAGAGATATCCTTGGAAATATTACATCTGTGAGGGAGAACATGGAATTTTTCAATGCAATAAATTCAACGATTGGGTAAAAACAGAAAAAGAAAAGGCTAAACTGAGAGCCGAAGCAAATCTGGTGATTGGCACTATCATCAATTCAGGTGCTATACAACATATGTTCAACCAATAGGAGATTTTCGAGACAGTGGCTAAGCATGATGGCTTGGTTACGTATGCAGAGAACAAGAAGCTACAGGTGATACATGTTGGGACGATTGAGCTCGATGACGAGCTGAAATTACGAGACGTTTTATATATACCAAAAATTACCAGAAATTTAATATCTGTATAGGCATTGACACATGACAGAAATGACATAACCTTCAAAAGCAATGGATCAGTAATTAAAATTGGTGCAGATCATGAAGAAATCAAAATCAGACAGGCCGATGGCGACCTATTTCATTTATCGACATCACCAGAGCTACTAAAAGCAAACATCACTGATTCCAAGATTGATGACTATACATTATGGCATCACTGGCTGGGCCATCTGAGCTGAAATACTCTGCAATCAATCAATAAATTTGTCACAGGGCTCGAAGATATGCAGCTGTCGACTGGACAAATCAAAATATGCACCGGGTATGAATACATGAAGTCGTACTGTAAGCCTTTCGGACACGCGAAAAATCAATCGATGGAGCCTATCGGAAGGGTGCACTCAGATCTATATAGGCCAATGCCCATGCCATTAGTCAATGGAGCGAAATATATATTAATATTCATTGATGATGCCACTTGCTACATCACAACATATTTTATTAATAACAAAAGTAATACATTTGATCGATTCCAGATATTCAAGGCATTCACTGAAATGCAATCGGGCCAAAAACTGAAGATTCTCTGGTCCGATGGAGGAGGAGAGTATGTAAACACTGAGATGCGCGAATTTTTAATCAAAAATGGAATTCATCATAAAATGACAATGCCGGATATGCCACAACAAAACGGTGTTGCCAAATGATATAACCGGACATTGATGGAGTCGATCCTATTGAAATTTGATCTTCAAATATATTTGGAGTAAAGAGCACACTGGCTTATAAAGCCAATATACATGTATTTATTAATGCTAAATTATGATTGGTCGATATAAACAAAGATCATCTAAGCTATAATTGAGTGATGTAATGATCGATCATTGATGGGAGAGATATAATAAGCTAATAATTTCAACACTCCCCCTGCTTGATATATCTCGATAAAAATAAATAAATAAAAATAAAGATAAAAGAATAAAAATAAAATATTCAACTGTACATCACGAATGGCATCCATGAAGTACATTTACTGCAAATAATTATATATAAAATACTACTTGAGTGATAAGAATGACGTGGTAAAGGAAATAGAAATTTTAAAAAAAGTTAGTTATGTAAGCCCATTTTTGTGATCAACATTTCAAGTCTTGGTCGCGCAAGTGGCTTAGTTAATGCATCAGCGATCATTTCATCTGTCGTTATGTAAACGATATCTATTACCTTTGATTCAACTTTCTCTCGAATAAAGTGATGTTGAATGTCGATATGCTTTGATCGAGCATGATTAATTAGATTTTTGGCAAGGGTGATTGCTGATTGGTTGTCTTCAAATAAGGTTGTTACACAATTCGGCAAATATCCTAGCTCATCCAATAGAGTGCATAGCCAAATAGCTTCTTTTATCACATGTGCTAATGCTATATATTCTACCTCAGTTGTTGATAGGGCAACGGTTGGTTGGCGTTTGCTTGACTAGCTGATGGCTCCTCCTGATAGGTTGAAGATATAGCCCGTGGTTGATTATCAAATGTTAATGTCTCCTCCTCAGTTGGCATCACTGAAACCGATCAGTCTTAGATTCTGATCGCGTCTAAGGCATAGCTTATAATTAGCTGTTCCTTTAATGTATCTTAATAATCGTTTGAGGGTATAGTAATGTTCTTGTATTGGATTGGCTGAAAATTGACTGATGATGCTGACAGCAGTAGCTAGATCAGGTCTTGTCCCGATTATCAGGTACATTATACTACCGATCATTTGTCTGAATAGACTTTGATCTGCAGATTTTCCCCCTTTAGCTTTGAGTTGAATGGATGGATCAAGGGGTGTACTGATTGGCTTAGCATCCATCATGTTAAACCTTATAATGATTTAATTAGCGAAGTAGCTTTGATCAATTGTGATCGTGTGTGTTTTTCTTTATACATGACTCGAATACCCAAAAAATGTTTAATTTCGCCACAGTCTGTCATATCAAATGCGTTGCTAAGTTCCGCCTTGAATTTGTTCATCATTTCCATCGAATTAGCCAGAATTAGTAGATCGTTGACATATATGGCAATAATTATCAGTGATTGATCATCTTGTCTTCTTCTTAGATAAATACTGTGATCTGATTGTAGTCTTGTAAAATTTGATTGGCTGAGGTAGTTGTCGATCTTCTGATTCCATATATGAGGTGATTGCTTTAGTTCATACAGTGATCGATTGAGCTTACACACAGCTCTCGGTGACAGCTCCAATTGGTTAATTCCTTCAGATACCATCATGTAGATCTCTTCATCAAGATCGCCATTCAGGAATGCAGTTTTTATATCTATTTGGTGAATTTCTAAGTTTAGGGTTGCTCCGATTAATAAAAGTGCTCTGATCGACATGAATTTCGCCACAGGAGCAAATGTTTCATCATAATCAATTTCTTGCTGTTGTGAATATCCCTTGGCCACTAATCTCGCTTTGTATCTGGCAACCGATCTATCAGTGTTGAGCTTCTTTTTAAAAACCCATCTGCATCCAATCGGCTTGTGTCCCACAGGCACCTCAGGTACAATTATCCACGTATTATTATTCTTAAGTGATTTAAGCTCTTGATTGATCGCTTCCTCCTAAAGCTTTGCGTCAGGCAGAGAAATTGCCTCCTTGTAGGTCATTGGATCATTGGTCAATTTAATTAAATTAGCTTCTGATATGCGATCTTGCCAAATTTGTAGAGCTTCTGTGTCGATCAATTGTTCAATTGGCTCCCAGGTGTTGTCGTCATCATCATAGCCTAGCTATTTAACCAGATATTCCCTTTTTTCATCAATCTTGCATTCTCCAATGATCGCTTCAATGACATATTCTTGATCTTCTGGGTTGATGATTGTTGGGGATTTTAATATAATAGATTCATCAAATGTGACATTGTAGCTGATCTCTATCCTCCTATTGGTTGGATCCTAGAGCCTGTATGCCTTTTTTTCGTCATAATAGCCAATCATTTTAAGCTTTTTAGATTAGAGTGCCAGTTTCGACCTTTTTCCCTTGCGAATATGCATATATACATCAGCCCATATGACATGCAAGTTACTGATATCAGGCTTGTGACTGTGCTATAATTCAAATGGTGAAGCACTCTCCTTATTGGCTCGTGTTGGCAATCGGTTGCATAAATATGTAGCACTTGTGGCAAGTTCCACCCAAAGTTCGTCAGGTATGCCAGCAGTAACTTTAACTGCCCGGATTGACTTTATCAATGTCCGGTTATATTATTCGGCTACACCATTTTGTTGTGGCATGTCCAGCATTATCATTTTGTGATGAATTCCGTTTTTGATTAAAAATTCACGCATCTCGGTGTTTACATACTCTCCTCCTTCATCTGATCGGAGAATCTTGAGTTTTCAGCCTGATTGCGTCTCAGCGAATGCCTTGAATGTTTGGAATCGATCAAATGTATCACTTTTGTTGTCAATAAAATATATTGTAACATAGCGAGTGGCATTATCGATGAATGTTAATATATATTTTGCTCCATTGACTGATGGCGTGGGCATCGGCCCACACAGATCTGAGTACACCCTTCCGATAGGCTCCATCGATCGATTTTTTACATGTCTGAATAGCTTGCGGTGCAACTTCGCATGTTCGCACCTGGTGCATATTTTGATTTGTCTGGTTGATAGCTGCACATCTCCGAGCCCTGTGACAAATTTATTGATTGATTACAGAGTATTTCGGCCTGGATAACCCAGTCGGTAATGCCATAATGTATAGTCATTAATCTTAGAATCGGCAATGTTTGCTTCTAGCTCTAGCTCTGATAATATTGATAAATGAAATAGGTCACCATCGGCTTGTCCGATTTTAATTTCCTCATGATCCGCGCCGATTTTAATTACTGATCCGTCACTCTTGAAGGTTATATCATTTCTGTCACGTGTTAACGCCCGCACAGATATTAAATTTCTGGTGATCTCCGGTATATATAAGATGTCCCATAATTTCAGCTTGTCGTCGAGCTCAATTATCCCAACATGCATCATATGTAATTTCTCATTCCCTGCACATGTGACCAAGCCGTCATACTCAGCTATCGTCTCGAAAATCTTCAATTGGTTGAACATATGTTGCGTGGCACCCAAATCGATGATAGCACCAATCACTAGATTTGCTTTGGCTCTTGGTTTAGTCTTTTCTTTTTCTTTTTCTATTTTTACCCAATCGTTGAATTTGTTGTATTGAAATATTCCGTGTTCTCCCTCACAGACGTAACATTTCCAAGGGTGTTCTCAAAAATTCCTGTCTTGATAGGCTCCGCGATTGCCACCTCGGTCGCCTCTGTCATTATGACCTCCTCGATTATTTCCGTTATCATTATTATAGCCTCGGCTTCATCTGGCACTTCCGCCTCGATTGTTGTGACCACCACCTCGGTAGCTGCCTCGGTCGCCACCTTGATCTGTCGCGTGGGCTTTGTTGCGCCTTTGTTTATTATCCAGGTCGAACCTGATGCATGTGAGTTGTAAAGCCTCCAGCGTAGTCGGTATATTCTCCTGCACAAGTATTAATTCCCAGTATCTGGAGCTTAGACCCCAGAGATATTGCGGTATAGCTTCTGTGTTAGTTATATTTTCGATTTGTGCCATAATTCGGTTGAATGCATCATTATAATCTTCGATTAATCCTTTTTGCTTCATCATCACAAGCTTATTGCGCATTCGTAACAATTGTTCCATTGGTGTGTATTTTTGCGTCATAGCCTCTTTAAGCTCATTCTACGAATCAAATTCTCCCGATGTATTCACATGCCTCTATAGCCATATTCTAGCATTGCCTGTAATTTTACTAATCGCTGCATTGACTTCCTCCTTTTGTACTGATAGATTGGCGCTAGTGATAAATTGCTCTACGGCATCAAAGTAATTAAACAATCTGGATATGCCACCTGACCTATCGAATTTGTTGATCAATCTCAGGTACTCCTTCGCCAGATCGTTAAGCTTTATTGATGTTGTTGGTGATGGTAATGGTGATTGTGGCATGTTGCCTTCTATAGCTGCATTCTGATTGGTTGGCGCGCTAGGTGATGCATTTGTTTTGTCAATTTTTGCCATCAATTCGCCCATTAGGGTTGTCAGCGTATCTAATTTATCTTCCTGATTTCTGATCATTATAGCCATCTGTTCCTGTCAATCAAGGCTAAATGCAATATTGCTCTGATGGTTGCTATCCAATTCTTCATTGTCATCATCAGGGGGTTGATATCTGTTATCTGTTTTTGATTTAGACCGCAATCTTGTCAATCTTGTTGCTGACGACAATGATATATATAGGTTGTCCATTTCGTTATATCGTTGAATGCTATGTCATTATGTATTGTTTATCGTGTTGCTTTATCGTGGTGTCATTTGTCGCATTGTTTATTACATTGTTTGACGTGTTATTTACAATTTTAAATAAACGCTTACTGTAATTGCAGTTGTAACTGCTATAATTGTATAGATGATTGCATAGATCTCAGGTTATCAAGCTGCAATTCGAGCAGCTCGGGGCTCATAACCTGTTGAAATTTGATCTTTGAATGTGTTTGAAGTAAAGAGCGCACTGGCTTATGAAGCCAATATGTGTGTATTTATTAATGCTAAATTATGATTAGTCGATACAAACAAAGATCGTCTAAGCCATGATTGAGTGACATAACGATCGATCATTGATGGGAGAGATATAATAAGCTAATAATTTCAACAGATCCGGGCCATTAAAATCACTGCCGATATACCTGACGAACTTTGGGCTGAACTTGCCACAAGTGCTACATATTTACGCAACTGATTGCCAATGCGAGCCAATAAGGAGAGTGCTTCATCATTTGAATTATGGTACAGTCACAAGCCTGATATCAGTAACTTGTACGTCATATGGGCTGATGCATATATGCATATTCACAAAGGAAAAGGTTGAAACTGGTGCCCCGATCCAAAAATCTTAAAATGATTGGCTATCATGACAAAAAGAAAGCATACAGGCTCTGGGATCCAACCAATAGGAAGATAGAGATCAGCCGTGATGTCACATTTGATGAATCTATTATATTAAAATCCCCAACAATCGTCAACCTAGAAGATCAAGAATATGTCATTGAAGCAATCATTGTATTGTAATTATTAGCTTATTATATCTCTCCTATCAATGATCGATGCATCAACGATCGATCATACATCACTCAATTGTAGCTTAGACGATCTTTATTTTGTATCAACCAATCATAAATTAGCATTAATAAATACATGCATATTGGCTTCATTAGCCAGTGCACTCTTTACTCCAAACACACATTCGAAGATCAAATTTCAACAGGTTATGGGCCCCGAGCCGCTCGAATTGCAGCTCGACAACCTGAGATCTACGCAATCATCTATGCAATCATAGCAGTTACAACTGCGATCACTGTAAGTGTTTATTTAACATTATAAACAATGCATCAAATATGTTGTAATTATTAGCTTATTATATCTCTTCTATCAATGATTGATGCATCAACGATCGATCATACGTCACTCAATTGTGACTTAGACGATCTTTGTTTGTATCGACCAATCATAATTTAGCATTAATAAATACACGCATATTGGCTTCATTAGCCAGTGCGCTCTTTACTCCAAACACACACATTCAAAGATCAAATTTCAACAGGTTATGAGCCCCGAGCTGCTCGAATTACAGCTCGACAACCTGAGATCTACGCAATCATCTACGCAATTACAACTGCAATTACTGTAAGTGTTTATTTAAAATCGTAAACAACACATCAAACAAAGCGATAAACAATGCGACAAATAACACTGCGATAAAGCAACGTGATAAACAACATGTAACGATGTAGCACTCAACGACGCGACACGACGAAATAGACAACCTATATGCATCATCATCATCAGCAACAAGATCGACAAGATTGCGATCTAAATCAAAAACAGACAATAGATATCAACCCCCTGACGATGACGACGAAGGATTGGATAGAAACTATCAGAGTAATATTGCATTTAGCCTCGATCGACAGGAACAGATGGCTACAATGATCAGAAATCAGGAAGATAAATTAGACACGCTTGCAACCCTAATGGGCGAATTGATGGCAAAAATCGATAAAACGATCACATCACCTAGCGCGCCAACCAATCAGAATGCAGCTATAGAAGGCAACACGCCACGACCATCACCATCACCAACAATATCAACAAAGCTTAACAATCTGGCGAAGGAGTACCTGAGATCGATCAACAAATTCGATGGATCGGGTGGCGCACCCAGATTGTTCGATTACTTTGATGCCATAGAGCAATTTATCACTAGCGCTAATCTTTCAGTACAAAAGGAGGAAGTCAATGCAGCGATCAGCAAAATTACAGGCAATGCTAGAATGTGGTTACAGAGACACGTGAACACATCGGGAGAATTTGATTCGTGGGATGACCTTAAAGAAGCTATGATGCAAAAATACGCACCAATGGAACAATTGTTACGAATGCGCGATAAGCTTGCGATGATGAAGCAAAAAGGATCGATCGAAGATTATAATGACACATTCAACCGGATTATGGCGCAAATCGAAGATATGACTGACACAGAAGCTATACCGCAATATCTCCAGGGTCTAAGCCCCAGGTACCGGGAATTAATACTTGCGCGGGAGAATATGCCGACAATGCTGAAGGCTTTACAACTCATATGCATCAGGTTCGACCCGGATAACAAGTAAAGGCGTGATGAAGCCCATGCAACAGACTGAGGCGGCTACCGAGGCAGCTACCGAGGTGGCGACCGAGGCGGCGACCGAGGCGGCTACCGAGGCAGCAGTCGTGACAACTGAGGTGGACACGCCGGACGAAGCCGAGGCTACAACAATGAAAACAGAAACAATCGAGGAGGTTATAATGACAGAGGTGACCGAGGCAGCGATTGCGGAGCTAATCAAGGCGGGAATTTTTGGGGACACCTTCGGAAATATTACGTCTGTGAGGGAGAACATGGAATATTTCAATGCAACAAATTCAACGATTGGGTAAAAACAGAAAAAGAAAAAGAAAAGACTAAACCGAGAGCTGAAGCAAATCTGGTGATTGGCGCCATCATCGATTCAGGTGCCACGCAACATATGTTCAACCAATTGGAGCTTTTCAAGACAATGGCTGAGCACGACGGCTTGGTCACGTGTACAGAGAATGAGAAATTACGCGTGATGCATGTTGGGACAATTGAGCTCAATGATGAGCTGAAATTACGGGACATCTTATATATATCAGAGATTACCAGAAATTTAATATCTGTGCAGGTGTTGACACGTGACAGAAATGACATAACCTTCAAGAGCGATGGATCAGTAATTAAAATCAGCGCGGATTATGAAGAAATTAAAATCAGCGCGGATCACAAAGAAATTAAAATCGGGCAAGCCAATAGCAACCTATTTCATTTATCAACATCACTGGAGCTAGAGCTAGAAGCAAACATCGCCGATTCCAACATAGCCAATTCCAAGATTGCAAACATCGCTGATTCCAAGATTGATAACTATATATTATGGCATCACTGACTAGGCCATCCAGGCCAAAATACTCTGCAATCAATCAACAAATTTGTCACAGGGCTCAAAGATGTGTAGCTGTCGACTGGACAAATCGAAATATACGCCGGGTGTGAACACATGAAGTTGCACTGCAAGCCTTTCAGACATGTGAAAAATCAATTGATGGAGCCTATTGGAAGGGTACATACAGATCTGTGTGTGCTGATGCCCATGCCATCAATCAATGGAGTGAAATATATATTAACATTCATCGATGACGCCACTCGCTACATCACAACATATTTTATTGACAACAAAAGTGATACATTTGATCGATTCCAGATATTCAAGGCATTCGCCGAGACGCAATCGGGTCGAAAACTCAAGATTCTCCGATCAGATGGAGGAGGAGAGTATGTAAACACCGAGATATGCGAATTTTTAATCAAAAACAGAATTCATCACGAAATGACGATGCCGGATACGCCGCAATAAAATGGTGTAGCTGAACGAAATAACCGGACATTGATGGAGTCAATTTGGGCAGTTAAAATTACTGCCGGCATACCTGACAAACTTTGGGTAGAACTTGCCACAAGTGCTACATATTTACGTAACCGATTGCCAACACAAGCCAATAAGGAGAGTATTTCACCATTTGAATTATGGCACGGTCACAAGCCTGATATCAGTAACTTGCGCGTCATATGGGCTGACGTATATATGCATATTTGCAAAGGAAAAAGGTTGAAACTGGCGCCCCGATCCAAAAAGCTTAAAATGATTAGCTATCATGACAAAAAGAAGGCATACAGGCTCTGGGATCTAACCAATAGGAGGATAGAGATTAGCTGCGATGTCACATTCGATGAATCTATTATATTAAAATCCCCAACAATCGTCAACCCAGAAGATCAAGAATATGTCATCGAAGCGATCATCGGAGAATGCAAGATTGATGAAAAAAGGGAATATCTAGTTAAATGGCTAGGCTATGATGATGATGACAACACCTGGGAGCCAATTGAACAATTGATCAACACTGAAGCTCTACAAATTTGGCAAGATCACATGTCAGAAGCTAATTTAATTAAATCGACCAATGACCCAATGACCTATAAAGAGGCAATCTCTCTACCTGACATAAAGCTTTGGGAGGAAGCGATCAATCAAGAGCTTAAATCACTTAAGAATAATGGCACATGGATGATTGTACCTGAGGTGCCTGCAGGACGCAAGCTGATTGGATGCAGATGGGTATTTAAAAAGAAACTCAACACTGATGGATCAGTTGCCAGGTACAAGGCAAGATTAGTAGCCAAGGGATATTCACAACAGCAAGGAGTTGATTATAATGAAACATTTGCTCCTGTGGCGAAATTTACGTCGATCAGGGCACTTTTATCGATTGGAGCAACCCTAAACTTAGAAATTCACCAAATGGACGTAAAAACTGCATTCCTGAATGGTGATCTTGATGAATAGATCTACATGATGGTACCTGAAGGAATCGACCAATCAGAGCAGTCACTGAGAGCTGTGTGTAAGCTCAATCAATCACTGTATAGACTAAAGCAATCACCTTATATGTGGAATCAGAAGATCGACAACTACCTCAGCCAATCAAATTTTACAAGACTACAATCAGATCACAGCATTTATCTAAGGAGAAGACAAGATGATCAATATCAATCGCTGATAATTATTGCTATATATGTCGACGATCTACTAATTCTGGCTGATTTGATGGAAACGATGAACAAATTCAAGGTGGAACTTAGCAATGCATTTGATATGATGGACTGTGGTGAAATTAAACATTTTTTGGGTATTCGAGTCATACGTGATTGAAAAACACACACAATTACAATTGATCAAAGTCACTTTGCCAATCAAATCATTACAAGGTTTAACATGATGGACGCCAAGCCAATCAGTATACCCCTTGATCCATCCATTCAACTCAAAGCTGAAGGAGGAAAATCCGCAGACCAAAGTCTATTCAGACAAATGATCGGTAGCATAATGTACCTGATGATTGGGACGAGACCTGATCTAGCTGCTGCTGTCAGCATCATCAGTCAATTCTCAGCCAATCCAATGCAAGAACATCACCACGCCCTCAAACGATTATTAAGATATATTAAAGGAACAGCCAATTATAAACTGTACCTTGGACGCGATCAGGATCTAAGACTGATCGGTTTCAGTGATGCCAACTGGGGAGGAGACATTAACACATGACGATCAACTACGAGATATATTTTCAATCTATCAGGAGGAGCTATCAGCTGGTCAAGCAAACGCCAAGCAACCGTTGCCCTATCAACAACTGAGGCAGAATATATAGCATTAGTACATGCGACGAAAGAAGCTATTTGGCTACGCACCCTATTGGATAAGCTAGGATATTTGCCGAATTGTGTAACAACCTTATTTGAAGACAACCAATCAGCAATTGCCCTCGCCAAAAATCCAATTAATCATGCTTGATTAAAGCATATCGACATTCAGCATCACTTTATTCGAGAGAAAGTTGAATCAAAGGTGATAGATATCGTTTACATGGCGACAGATGAAATGATCGCTGATATATTAACCAAGCCACTTGCGTGACCAAGACTTGAAATGTTGATCGCAAAAATGGGCTTACATAACTAACATTTTTTTTAAAAAAATTTTATATTCTTTATTATGTCTTTCTTATCACTCAAGTAGTATTTTATATATAGTTATTTGCAGTAAATGTACTTCATGGATGCTATCCGTAATGTACAGTTGAACATTTTATTTCTATTTTTATTTTTTTTATTTATTTATTTTTATCAAGATATATCAAGCAGGGGGAGTGTTGAAATTATTAGCTTATTATATCTCTCTCTCTCCCATCAATGATCGATTATTACGTTACTCGATCATAGCTTAGACGATCTTTGTTTGTATCGACCAATCATAATTTAGCATTAATAAATACATGCATATTGGCTTTATAAGCCAGTGCACTCTTTACTCCAAATACACATTCGAAGATCAAATTTCAACAACTAGAACATTCTTGACTATCTGGTTAGTATACTCAGTTTAACTATTTTCTTATAGGTAGTATGACATAATTTAGATATGCTTGATATGGTAAGTCCACTTGAGTTCTCTAATCAGTTCATTTAGAATCTCTATACCTTAGTTGCTAGTTATTTCTTTTAGTACTCTATATCTATAGATAATGTTGGTATTGTGGTAGATATCTCTCTGAGACTAAGATCTAGACTTAAATAAAGAATATACTCAAATATCAGTAAATATAAATGTAGAGTAATATCTAAGTAGATTAGGGTGTATGGCTTAGCAATGAGAGGGTTTTGTAAGTATTTGTAGTAGTAACTTGAAGGTGTATGATGGTGGTAGATGGGGAAGCTTTTCAGAACCAAAGTTGTACTATATCAAACCTAGAGTTCCAGACTCTTATTCTCTTTCTCTTTCCTTGAGTTTCTTTAGCTCCAAGCTATCTGAACTGATTTATTCTCCAAGCAAAGAGTGGGGGTATTTATATAAAATAACTGTTAGGCAAATTCACTAACTATATCAATAATGATAAAAATAAATGAGTCAGGAGTTGTAAGTTATTCTGATGACTATCTGAATAGAATATTCCACTAAGTATAAAATAGATTAAGGTATTTATGATTGGTATTAAGATACAAGGTTATTTCTTATACTAGTTATCCTCATGATCTAAATCTTCCTACACATCTAGTCTCCTATAGGTCAATGTAACTTTAAGGATCATCTGATGAACTTGGGCATCTGACAGTAAATTAATAAGTTAGATATTCCCAGGAGGAAAATGTTTGATTACTTGGAGCCATTGTTCAAATATGTGAAAGATCTTTCTCTAATATTTCACTGTCTTTCTTGTAAACTCTGTCCTATCAGCCAACTCTTCCTATGTAAAACTCCTATCACTGTGCTATGTTTGTATATACCAATGCTTGAAGAAGATATCTCCCTTTGGTATACCATGGCCAGATGACATTGATCTTGTATTTGGTTAATCAGGAGATTATTTAGTATTGCCAGGTTAATGATGACTAAGGGGTCAAACCCCTGGAGGTAGTTCTTGATCTTCTGGACTGGTTTGTCATCCTTCAGATCACTCACAGCTGTTATGAGGTCCTTGAGCAGCTTTGTGTAGTATTTCTTCTTGATGGCCTGGGTCTGTTCTCTAGTATGATATTCCTTCTTTCTGATTATAATCTGGACATCTGATGAGTTACTATCTGATAGGTCTGATAACTTCTGTTAGATATAGGGAGATGGGGTCCTGGGGTTCTTCTTGTATTATCTTGTATAGTAAGGTATTTTGGTAGTTAGATGGGTTTCTAATAGTAGACTGTACAGCTGAATAAGGGTAATATTTATAATATTTCTCCTTTGTATTTTGACTTCTGATCATCTTCTCTTTGTCCTGATATAGTATAAGCCCCTGAGTAATTATTTCACTCCTTAATCATCTTATCTCCTTGATAATTATATCATCTACCCCTGGATCTATCCTGATTTGGATACCTGGTTTTAGGGGTGGGAGTTGGGGGTAATTTCTCCATTGTATCACGAATTTGGTTATTCTATTTTTAGGCACTACAGTATGTAGAAACTTGGTTACTATCTATACATCTACATCTTCAACTGCTATTGCCTTTAGATATTTTATAAAGAAATTAACTACTAAAATAATATATCTTTTTTCTATCAATGTTACTAGTATAAGTCCTATGACATCTATTCTAATGTGTGAAAATGGCTCAGCCTTGATGGTTGCAGAAGCAGCTTGGAGAATATCCTTTGCTCTTGCTTATTTTTGGCATGTATCATAGTTCTATATAAAGTTAGTTATATCATCTTGCATTCTAGGCTACTATACTGAATTTCTAAGTTAGTATAAAGTATTGTTCTAGCCTATATGTCTATATATTAGATGATTATATGCTAATGATAAAATGTTTGATATATCCTTCTCCTAAATTACTGGAACAATATGTCTCTCCATTTTACAATATAATAAATTGTTTTAAATTTCATATTGTCTGCCTATGGTCAGTAAAATGTTCCTTATCCAATCTTCTATATCTTCTCTGATTTCTCTCCTTATTAACAAAATCACCAAATCATAGTACAATGTTACATTCATTCTTGCACCCTGCCTTAGGTATCTAATGGTATTCTGCTAAGTATGTTAACATTTTGATTTATCTTTCTCTTTTTGAATTTCACTATGAAGTCATATTCCTGCAGCATTATGATCCAACATGCATACATCTTACTTAAATTGGGTTTGTTAAACAACTATTTTAATACCAAATGATCTATAATAACTTCAAAGTATTATCTAATGAGGTAGTATCTAAACCACTTGACTGCCCATATAACTGTGAGACACTCCAACTTGGTTGATTCATAATTCT
>RBNK01000404.1:0-26622 GCA_003990785.1 Endogone sp. FLAS-F59071 | reverse complement strand
TTTTTTTTTTCTTTTTTTCCTGATATAAATATTACTCCATTCATTCAATCCCAACTTCAGGTGGCGTTACAACAGTTATCGACATGCCCCTGAACGCCATCCCGCCTACTACAACTATCGCGAACTTCCAAGTTAAACTCGATGCCGCTAAGGGCCAGTGCTACGTGGATGTCGGTTTCTGGGGCGGTGTGATCCCGGGTAATCACGTAAGGGAAAATTAGGCACAGATGAAGTTTATAGGAATCCTGTGCTAATTTCTTCTATGATTGATTAGGACCAATTGAAACCATTGGTGAACGAGGGTGTTCGTGGGTTCAAGTGCTTCTTGATTGAGAGCGGAGTCGACGAATTTCCGTGCGTGAATGAGGAGCAGGTCAGGTTGGCGATGGAGAAACTCCAGGTACGCACAAAAAACACCCTTTCGGCACCCATCTACCCACAACAGCCCCCAACATCTCCACCTCCACCTCTACTTTTTTCTTAGGAAACCTCTGCCGCCCTCCTCTTCCACGCCGAAATGGAGACCCCGATCTCCGCGCCCCCACCGACCACAAACCCTTCGATCTACAACACCTTTCTCGCTTCGCGCCCTCAGTCCCTCGAGACCACCGCTATTGACCTCGTCATCCGGCTCACACGCCACTTTCACTCTCTCGGCCGCCCCGTCCATACACATATTGTTCATCTCTCCGCTGCTTCAGCTATCCCCGCCATCCGCGCCGCCCGTCGCGAGGGCCTGCCTCTTACCGTCGAGACCTGTCACCACTACCTCTCGTTCAACTCAGAGGACATCCCAGACGGCGCGACTTACTACAAGTGCTGCCCGCCCATACGTGATAATGCCAATAGGGAGGAACTTTGGAAGGGGTTGAGAGATGGAGATATCGATCAGATTGTGTCAGACCATTCGCCATGCGTCGGGGAGTTGAAGAGAATGGATATTGATGGCGATTTTATAAAGGCTTGGGGAGGGATCTCCGGCCTGCAGTTCGGACTGGCGACTGTGTGGACAGAGGGGAAGGGGAAGGGAATCAGGTGAGATTTGTGCGGGTGCGCTTGATGTCAAGTTTCATTCCTTGGCTCGCTCATTCACCAAGCCGAAAACTTTGATCCTGGTCACTCGCTCTCCACAGCTACCAAGATCTCACCCGTTGGCTAAGTTATAACCCTGCCAAACTCGTCAACCTGCTCGACCGCAAGGGGGAGATCAAAGTCGGCGCTGATGCCGACTTTGTCTTCTGGAGACCCAAGGCCAAATTCATCGTCTGTATTCCCTCTTCTCAACTCTTTCCCTTTCTTTTTCCCCGTTCTATTACTGCCCTTCCCTTCTCATTCTTTCCTCTATTTTATTTTATTTTACGCCCCATACTTTAACAGGTCACGCACGAGTCCATCCTGTTTAAGAACAAGCTGACTCCATACGAGGGACGCGAGCTCTATGGCCCCGTCGAACGCACAGTCGTACGTGGTAAGACCGTGTATGAGCGTACCGTGGGGATCACTCCAGGCGAGCCTCTCGGGAAGTTCGTCATGTGAGAGAACCTAGTGCAGACAGCAGTAGTACTGTTTATGTATTTTTATACGAAATGTGATTATGGAGAGATGTTGGGTAATAGTGATAATAGTGACGCGCCTGGTGTATATTTTACTCGTATGCTTTTTGGATAATTCTCCAGTAGTCCGCTCATAAAATATAACCAATATATTATTGTGTAAACAAACGACTTGCCAATGTATGGGCATGTTCCCGCGTGACATCAACATACCCATACCCATTCCCGCGCTGAGAGCGATTGTAAACTCTCGGGCGTGGACGAAGACCGATCAAAGATTCAAAGAAACCGAGTCCCCCCGCAAAAAAAAAAAAAAAAAAAAAAAAAAAAAAAAAAAAAAAAAAAAAAAAAAACAGAACCCAAGACGACAAAAGCAAAGGCCAACGCGGACACGTCATCGTTGAAAGCAGCAAAGTTAGGTGCATGCAGATAAATATGCAAGATATTATTTAATTATATATGAATATATGATGAAAAGGCGAGATATATGTATAATTAACTAAGTAGGCAAGTGTGAAACGCAAAAGGGTAAAGATAATTATGCAAAAGCAAAAATAAACATCCTATCCAGTATCACCGCACACCTCTATACACAAATTCAAGACCATATCACAGCGTTTCCTTTTTGCACCCATTGCCTGTGAATTCCCCTACTACACATCTTACTAAGACTCGTTTTCCCCAAGTAAGTCATAACGACTAGAACTCTTCAGCTTGCCCTTCGCTGACTTTCTTCTGCCGCTGCCGCCGCGCCTTCTGAACAATATTGATAGACATGACAAACATCTACTCCTGTCGCCGCCATCCCCGTTCTCACTTCCGTCTTCCTCTTCTCCTTCCTCGACGGCCAGCGGCTCTACCCTTCACACTTGATGGTTCCGGTGCAGTTCGTTCTGCAGCTGGTGGATCAACCTGTAGTTGAGGAGAGGAAGGCAAGCATGATGTTACGAGCCTCAATCGATGATACCAGATACGAATGGAGTGGGCAAGCATGTATAATCTTGTAGCTCTATTTCCAGCCTATTAAACCCGTAGCTATCCATACTATCCAGGTTCCCCTAATCTACCTACCTGAGCATCTGATCGTTCTCCGCGCGCACCTGCTCGTTCTCCTTGCGCAGGCCGTTTACGGACGTTAGTGCCGTCTCCTTGTCGGCACGTAGCGTGTTGACCATGAGTTGCAAATCCTCCAGTTGCAATGCCTGTTCCTTTAGCTTGACCTATGGGTAGAATGGAATGGTTGTGCGATTTCGTGGGGTGGGTAGGTAATTTTTCAAGGGTGATTCGTATTTACAGAACAAAGCGAATAGGGGAATCGACATTTTGTACAAATGAAAGGGAAAGAGAAAGAGAAAGAGAAAGAGAAAGAGAAGAAAAGAAAAGATTACAAAAAAGAGTAAAGGAAAACAACGCGAGATAAATGATAGGAGACGGAGGAAAAAGAAGAAGAAAAACCAAGACAAAACGCGAGCATTTTGGGTGAGAGAAGGGGAGAAGGTTAATGGAGGAAACCGGGCAGTTCAAAATAGGCCATTTTGATTTAATGTGCGGTCAGCCAGGGGCGAACATTTTCGAATTAGAACATATGCGCCCAAGAAAAGTGGCATGGATTGGTGATGGGTAGTGCGGGTTCAAGAGATCAGATGCAAAAGCTTACCAAAACCAAAGTATAAATAATTGAACAAAAGGAACAAAAGAAAGAGCATTTAGAACGTCAGAGAAGAGACGTACCTCGTAACCCTCCACCTCCTCCTCGAGCCACTTGAGCTCCATCATCTTGCTCTTGATCTGCTCTTCCTTCTCGTCTGTCTGTCGGTGGCGGTCGCTCTCGAGCTCTGCGATTTTGGAGGTGTGGGCCTGATGCAGATTTTCGAGGTCCTTCTGCTGCGCAGTGGTGATGGTCTTGAGGCGGTAGGCGTACTCCTCGAGTTCCTTGTCCTTCATGTCGAGCAGCTGCTGGAACTGGTTCTGCAGGACTTGGAGTTCCTTCTGGTGCTGGGCGACGATTGTTTGCAGGCGCTGTTCGGTCTCCGCCTGCATGGCACGGGGACCGGAACCGTGGTGGTGGCACGAAATTGGTGAGAATTCTTCGTCCCAGGACGAACAAGTCCGGCCACGAAAGACCTCGCCATCCCGGCCAACGTCGGCAAAGGAGGCAACTAGCGCCGCGTCCAAAATTGCAACAGAAAATCGATACATCACGATGACAATTACCTCGACGAGTACCCGGGCGTCTTGCTTGGCGATATCCAGTTGTTTCTTCCAGCCATCGAGTTCGCGATGGAAGCCGTCCTTAACCGAGGCGATCACCTTGTTGTGGCCCGTGGTCAGCTCCTCCACGTCGCTGGCGTGCGATTGTAGCACCTCGCGCAGTCGCTCCTCGACTTCTTCGACCTCCTTTCTCTTGGCCTTGAGCTCTTTCTCCTTATTCAGGACCAGTTTATCGTAGCTCAACTTGATGACCTCCAGTTCATCCTGATGCAGGCTCTGCACGCTCTCGCGTTGCTCCACCAGCTGCTCGAGCTGCTGGTTGAGCGACGCGAGCGCATCCCGCAACTCGGCCGACTCGGTTGTCAGTGTTATTACCTCGTTGTGCAACTCCTCTGCCTCAGTAACCTTCTGGTCGTGCAATTCCTGCAACGACTTGAGCTCACCCCTGACGGCCTTCAAAGCTTCGTCGGCAATGCGCTTCTGCTCAATCCAGCCGCTCGCGTCGTCGCCATTGCCAGCCTTAATCTGCTCAATTTCAGCTCGGTACTTGGCTTCGAGCTCGTGGTACTTGATGTCGTCTTGCTTGATCTGGGCGGCCAGCGCGGTGATCTCGGCCTCGTTCGCCTCCTCCAGCTCCGTCTTAAGTTTGGTGAGGATTGTCTCGTGCGTCTTCTTTAGTTCCTCCACCTCGGTCTCGCGCCTCTGTGCGGCCTGGTCGACCTCTTCGCGTGTGGCCTTAAGAGCAGCCTCGAGCGCGGCGAGTTTCTCACCCTGGTCACCGCCTGCCCTGGCTGCACTCAGTTCCTCCCTCGCGGCCGCCAGGTCAGCTTCCAGCGTCGCGAGGGCACTCTGGTGATTTTTCTTGAGCTCTGTAAACTCTGCGTCGCTGGAACTGGACACCCGCGCAATCTCCTCCCTGGCTGCAGCCAGTTGTGTGGTTAACGCCCTGACGGCCTCATCTTGCACGGCCTGGATCTGTGCGATCTCATCGTCCTGGTCCACCCTAAGCTGGGCAATCTGCTCGCGTGCCTCTACTAACTGTGCCTCAAGATTGGCTGCGCCCTCACCCTGCCCCGCCTTGGCCTGCTCGAGCTGTTCCCTTACTTGCTGCAGCTGCGCTTTGAGCTCCTCGAGCTCTTCGCTCTGCGCGGCTTGTGCCTGCGCTAGCTCGGTCTCGCGCTGGGCGTTGAGCTCCTGGACTTTTGCGGCATGCGCCTCGTTCACCTTAGCCAGTGTCTCGTCCAATAACGCCGTGTGAGAGGCCTTCAGGCTATCCAGCTCCTCCGTATGTTGCTGCAATAGTACCGCCACCTCACCGCCGCCTTCCTCCCTCGCGGCGGCCAGCGCTGCTTCGTGATCGCGCTGGAATTCCTCAATGTCGGCGTCAAACTTTCCACTCAACTCTGATTTGGCAGCTTCGATGGCTTGAGCGTGCATGGCTTCCATCGTGACGATAGCCTTGGCGTGCTGCGCCTTCGCCTCCTCAACCTCGGCCGCGTGCTGTGCGACGAGATCTGCGTGCGCTTGATCTCCACCCGATCTAGCTTTTTCAAGTTCGATCTGGAGGGCTTCCATATTCGCCTTGATTGCATCTAGCTCGGCTGCGTGCGCCGCGTGCGCCGCCTCCAATTCCTTGGCGTGTTCGGTACGGATGTTTTCGATCTCGGTCGCGTGTTTCTCCAATAACTCGGCCTGCGACAGCCTCAAGGCTTCGACCTCCTCAGCGTGCGTGGACCTCGCTGATTCCAACTCGGTGGCGTGCTGCGCTCGCGCGGCGTCCAGTTTGGCAATGTGCTCGGCCTGGAGCGTCGCAATTCGCTCCTCCACGTCACCCTGCTCGGTCTTGGCCTGCTCGAGTTCTGCCACGTGCTTGGTCCGCATGGCTTCGATCGCTGCAGTATGCTCGGCCGTGATCGTCGCAATCCGCGCCTCCATGTCCTCCTGTTCCGCCGTCATTCCCTCTTTGGCCTGCTCGAGCTTCGCCGCCTGCTCAACTTGCATTGCTTCAACCATCGCAGCGTGCTCGGCCTTGAGCGCCTCCAGCTGCGCGGTCACGTCCTCCTGGTTCACCGCCCTGCTCCGAATCTCTTCGATCTCTTGCGCGTGTGTCGCCTGAATTGTCTCGGTTTGCTCTTCGTACTTTTTGCGTATATCCTCAAGTTCTGCCGCGTGCCGCGCCACCAACTCGTCGTGCGCCTCCAACTTCTCCCGCTCCACGTTCTCCTCGAACTCAACTCGAATCATATCCAGCTCCTCCTTATGGCGCTCAGCCATCGCCTTCACCTCTGCCGCATGCTCCGCATTCAGCCTCTCCACCTCCGTTGCGTGCTGTGTAAGTAAGTCCTCCTGCGACCCAGACCGCGCGGTCTCAAGTGCTTCCGCGTGCTCTTCACGGAGTATCTCTACCTTCTGCTCGTGTGCTGCTACCAAATCAGTCTTAATCCTCTCAAGTTGTTCTAGCTCCGATGCGTGCGCTTCACGCAGTTCCTCGAGAACGGCGTGGTGCTGGGCCTGTTGCTCCTCCAGGGCGAGGGCGTGCGAGGCCCGCAAGGCATCTAACTCGGCAGCGTGTTGTGATTTAAGGGTTTTCTGTAAAAGGAAAGAAAAGAAGAGGGCGGTAATACAGTGTTGGCGAGCAGTTATTTTCTGTTTTTTTTTTTTTTTTTTTTTTTTTTTTTTTTTTTTTTTTTTTTTTTTTTTTTTTTTTTTTTTTTTTTTTTTTTTTTTTGTTGCTTGTTTTTTATCCTGTGAATGTCATTGAGTGCATTAATTGAATAACACGGATACTTACCTCGAGAGTAGCCTTGACAGTCTCAACCTGCTCAGCATCACTACCTGATATGGCCTCAAGTTCCTGGTGGTGCTTAGTCAGGAGCTCCTCGATCTCTTTGGCATGTTCAGCCTTGAGGGCTTCGGCTTGTTCCTGCGAATGCAAGAAAACATCCGACCGAAATCCATCCATCGGTTTGAAATCATGCCTATCTATTATACCCAACATGTCTACCCATTTTATCAATGAACATTTTATCAATGAACATTACAACTCCCAATACTTACAGTCACCTTGCCTTTGGACTCCTCCAACTCGGCTGTCAGGTCAGACACGTTCGTCTCAGACGTCTGGCGCAGTGTCGCCATCTCGGCAGCGTGCTGCGTCTTGAGCTCCTCAAGGGCTTGAACGTGCTCGGTCTGGATGGACTATTGCGGGACCGGTCCGGACGGTTTTCAGCAAGTAGGAAATCACGACCGGGTCTACAAAATGCACGCGCCTCACTGGCCAGCACATTTTCAACAAATACCAGCGGCTACAGTAAACATACCTCCAGCTGCTTTTGCAGTTCCTCAACCTGTCCTGCCTGCCCACCCGAGCTCACCGCCTCAAGCTGCTGCCGGAGGGCCCCGAGTTCCTGTGCGTGCGAGCCATGCAACTCCTCGATCTCTTGTGTGTGCCAGGTCCGCAACTCCTCTAATTTTGACTTGTGCTCCGTCGTGAGGCTCGTTAGGCGGTTCTGGTTATTCTTGTGCATGCTCTGCCGCCAAGGGTAACGAATAGGGCGGCAAGGGGAGTTAGGATGGTGATTATATGACTCTCAGGCCCCAAACCGCCTCTTAAACACAGCTTACCTGCACTTCATCCCTCAGATCATCCACTTCCTTCCTCAGCTTCCTGCATTCGTCCTCCTTTTCCTTGAATTGTGCCTCAAGCGCCGCACGTTCTTCTGTCGCACGCTGTCGCGCCTCACGTACATCTTCCTTGGCCTGCCGCTCTGCCTCGCGTACGGTCTCGTCATGCTTGCGTTGCGTGTACGATTTCTCGGATTCCATCGCTTTGAGGGCCTCAACCGTCGAAGCGTGCTCGGTTTTACGTGTCTGGATTCGGAAAAAGAGAGAGTTAAGAAGAGGTGATGTCAATTAAACATGGGAAAATATGCGAGAGACCAAGCTCTCGTGCCCAATCCACGCTAACCCCTCATTTTGGCACGTACGTCCACTACCTACGATCTATTCTCCCCAGTTATCGCATATATCCAAAAACAAAAAAAAAAAAAAAAAAAAAAAAAAAAAAAAAAAAAACTCACCTCAATCTCTCTCGACAACTCCTCTACCCTAGCCTTGAGTTCCTCTGCCTCCGCCGCTTTGTTGTCAGTTTGGGGCTCGGGCTCGGGCTCGGGCTGCTGCTGCTTCTCGAGCTCAGCCTGCTGCTGCTTCTCGAGCTCAGCCTGCTGCTTCTCGAGCTCAGCAACCTCGCGCGCGGCAATAGCCTCGGCTGCGGCAAGCTCGGCTGCGGTGAGCTGCGCCCGTAACTGTTCAAGCTCCTCCTCCTTGACACGAAGGAAGCTTTCCTTCTCGTCAAGGAGGCGCTGGAGCTCTTCCTTGAAAGGAAGGGAAGTTGGGGGGTGATAGAACTTTAGCAATATTGTGAGGACCTAGATCATGAAAGGGGTGGGGGGTGGGAAAATACCTTTTCCTGCGAATCCTTTGACTCAGCAGCATCAACCTCCGTGGTGGTGGTTCCTGCGGCTGCTGCATTCGTCCCCGCCTTCGCGACACCGTTGGTTGCAGCACGGGTTGCACCAGTGGAGGTACCTACGGGCTTCTTGGCCGAGGATGCAGCCGTGCTAGGCGCTCCGGTCGTAGTCTTCTTGGCAGGGGCAACAGAGGTCACGGTGGACGTGGTGCTTGCCTTGCGCGCGGGGGTTGTGGATGCAGCGGCCGCCGGAGTACGTTTGAGGGAAGATGACGTCGTAGTGGAAGTCGGTGCGACGGTAGTGCGGGCCTTGCTAGTCGAAGCCGCTGGGAGGACGCGCGACGTGCTGGGACTGTCGGCGGCAGCCTTAGGCGCGGAGGCCGTCGGGCGCGCCGTGCTGGGCGTGCGAGCGGCACTAGCGGTGGGGGTTCTCGGCGAGGTACCTGTGCCAGAAGCGGTGGTGGCGGCGGTGCGGGCGGTGGCGGCAGGACGAGCGGTAGTTCCCGTAGTGCCTGTAGTGCCGGCGGCAGCGGCCTTGCGGGCGGGAGAAGCAGTCGTGCCGATCGTACCGGTGGTAGTTCCCGTGCGGGCAAGCTTGGTCGTAGCAGGTTTATCGGCCATGATGAGGATGGAAGGTCGTTACGTGTCTGATGGGGGATGTGAGCTGAAGATGAGAGAGAGACGGGGTTGGGAGTTTGATCCGGATGAGAGGAACAGATGACCTAAGCGTAGCGTAGTGTGGACAAGCGAATGGAATTGGTGATGAGGGTAATTTTTTACGTCTTTTGGATTTATAATTTCGTTACTTTTTTTTCAACGCAGTCTTCTCAATGAGAAAGGACTGCCGTAGTATGCTTTTGATTAAAAAAGCGGCACAGAACCAAACACTTTTTTTTTTTTTTTTTTTTTTTTTTTTTTTTTTTTTTTTTTTTTTTTTATTTTTTTTTTTTAAAAAAAAAAAAAAAAAAAAAAATTAATTCACAGGGAGAAATCCTTCCAGTCTCTCTACTCTCTGCTTCGCGGTCGCCGTTGTGCCTACTTTTACTATGTTAGTCCTACTTTTACTGTTTTGTTCCTGTCTGAAGGCATGTCCGCCACGGGCCAGCTCGAGGCCGTGTTGAATAAGTCAACAAGGGGACTAAGAAAGGCGCTGGAGAAGGAAGGTTTGCTATCCGTGGCTCAGTTTCCTTTTTTACTATTGCCTTTCACAGTTATTGAAACCACAGTCATATTATCATTTCTTGTTGGTGCCTCTTTATGAAAATTGCAGTCAAGGAAGCTTGGTGAATCAGATCATTATTGACCTTCAAACGGCTTGGTTGCAGATATCCCGTTCGAGCTGCCCCTGAATCGATCCGCAAATGACAATATTGACCCCAATGCAGACGCGATGGATGCAGATGCAAATAATAATGAGAACGTGCTGGCCGAACTAGGAAAGCTTGAGGAGCTGCAGCCTGGCTCCACGTATGAATAAGTTTCCTCGCCGTCGCCCTTTTTTGCAAGATCCCTCAAATCGGTTTTCTTTCTGTCTGTAATGTTGAACAACATTAACAAATGGGCAAATCTCAACTCCATCAACAGGCGTGTCGTCCAGCGAGACCGCATTGTAGGCAATGCCCGTCGCTCTGTGCTTGTATTCCGCGGGCACATGGGCGTTCACGGTTTGTTCAATTTCTTGCTCAACTGGCGCGACAACCGTGTTGAGTTTCGTTCGCGTGGACCGCCGATGCTTGTTGCACCATGCGTATTCCTGAATGCCACGGTGAAGCAGGCTGAGGTATATGAGATGAGTCTTACTTACCTCGTTGATTATTCATTTTTCAACTGGCCACCTGAATCTCGTTGTCCACATCCCTCCCCTAATACTGAATTTGATTCACCATTAACTCTTGGAAATAATATCTCAAGATCACACGAAACGGTACCATCCGCCGCATGACCACTGATCCCTCCACCAACCGCTCTGCAATGCAAACCCTCTACCGCATCGATATCGACGGGTACCTCCTCCCAACGTCACTCTACGCTCTCCTCTTGACCGTAGCCCGTGCACAAGGTCCTGAGGAGAGGTTCGCCTGCGCGCTAAAAACAGACGAGCGGACAGAGGGATTGAACGTAGCGAGTGAGGATGGTCCAGGTGCCAAGGATGGGGATCCTGGGAGCAGCGCCGCGAATGGTGATATGGACGGTATGGTTGTTGGGTGGAGAGAGGTAGTGCGGCATCGGGGGGTCAAGGTCGTGATGTCGGGGACAGGGCTAGATGGCGCCGCTGTTGTAGGGAAGTCTGAGGTAAAGGTTGTAAAGTGCATGGGAGGCAAGTTTGAGTGGAGCTGAGGATGGCGAGTTTTTTTTTTTTTTTTTTTTTTTTTTTTTTTTTTTTTTTTTTTTTTTTTTTTTTTTTTTTTTTTTTTTTTTTTTTTTTTTTTTTTTTTTTTTTTTTTTTTGGCGCAAGCTTTAAATCCAACACGACGTCTCATTCGTGGAACCTTGGACCTTGGACGCGCACGTCAGGAATTTCAGTGTCACCCGCCCATTTCATTGGTCACCGCGGCGACGGAGCACTTCCCTAAACAGAGGGCCTTGACAGGTCATGGGTCGGCCACGCAGTAAACAACAAATAAACAGCCCCATTTCATCTTTTTTTTTTTTTTCCATGGAAAGCCCGCCGACTGGGCAAACACGCACAGACCCCCAATGCACGAATTTAAGGCAGCATATGTGTGCAGAAAACATGAAGGCGGGCGTTGGCGTTGGATCGGGGTGCTGCCTTGGGTTTGAAAAAGGAAAATGCTAAAGCATTATTCAGCAAAGCGTGAGCCCGCAGACCACGTGTGATAGTAACACTATTGGGGTGATCGCGTTTTTTCTTGTCTCTGCCATCTGCCAGGAATTTTTGACGCAAAAAAGTTACTCGTCCAAAAGTTACAAATGGCTTTTTTTTTTTTTTTTTTCGTTGTCGGAAGAAGTTTTCCGCCATGGTTTTAGTGATTCAATTTTCATGCATCCTCAAAAAATTAAATTTCAGGCACAAATAAACATAAACATACTCTCTCCTAAGCAAATGTGCCTTAAAAGGTCAATAAAGAACTTATTACGGCACATCCAGAAATGGACCGGCGTGACAAGCGTCCACTAAAAAGGAAGTCAATAACCCAATAACCCGCTCTCTGGGTAACAATGGCGTGATTAAGTATATATCTGAAGAAACTACGACCCATCATATATGGGCTGGATATCTCCCAATTTCTTTGATAGATCCACGTGAGATATCATGATCACAAGTTATCTTATTCCTTGTATAGATTTTTGAGTCATTGAAGCAGAGCAAAGTATATAACTTACTAGTTTAGTTTAGCAAACTTATCATCTCAACTATAGCAATAATGATTAATACTATATATTATAATCTTATTATTAGAAACAACTAGCTGAAGAAAGTATATACCATAATTAACTTAAAAGCTTGCAAGATAAGAATTGTATAAAAGAGATATTGTTATAAAATAGTTAATTTAAAAAAAGAAGTCTGTTTATAGATAATAAAAATAATATGACAATCAATTTTGAACTTCTCTGGTTTCTATAAATTTGCCACTATACCCAATTTGGAGTTACCATGACCTTCTGCAGCCTTCCATTTTTAGTTGTTTCTATATATTTAAGCTCTATGAACTTTTTATTATTATAATGAACTTTTTACTATTATTATATACTTTGCAATGATTGGATTATATTTTCATAGCAAAAGTTTTTCTTATTTCTTTCTTAGTCTTTCAATTTGTATAAATACCCTCTCTATTTCTATTTAAATAAATTAGTTTATATAAAGTCTTGAAATATCTCAATATCAGTCATAGTAAAGCCTGAATAGTACAGTATGTAGCTGGTAGTAAAGATATGTAAACAGAGATATTATGTCCATAACTTTGAGCATTCTTAATAAGTGTATGTAGAACCACTAATTATTAGTACATTTGTCATATCTTGATACTAACTAGTAGGAGAGTTATTAAAAGACTGACTTTTATATCCTTATTTAAATAAGATCAAACTATTCCTTTAAGTAATGACAGCATACTTATAGTAGAAGATAGTATCATTCAAAACAGATTACCAATAGATACTTTTACTTTTTATACAAAGAAGATCACCAAACAGCTCTAGTTCTGAAGAAGAAGAATTTATTATATCTGACCTATCTGATAGCGATTATAGTAAGATAAGAGAATTTATTTCCTCCCTTATAATATAATAAATTATTATCAAATAAAGAATCAGCTATTGATTTTAGTGATAACTTATAAGTATTATTTTACAAAACATCTAATGACAAATCAGACAATGAACCAGAAGTTAATATATATGAAATGACAAAAAAACCACCAACCTTCACTAGTTATATATTAGCTAAATTAATAATCAAGTTCATTAAAAACTTGCAGATCTATAATACAATTCAACAGTTTACCAATATCACAAAAGTGAATGTTCTAGAAGCAGTCTTGTGAAGACTTGCTAAGATTGCATATAATGCCACAGTAATTACCATAGTAGTAAATGGAGAATTTAATATAGGAGTAGAAAAAGTAAATACAGAGGCAGATGCTAGAGTAATCTTTACAAATACTATTGCATAGTTGAGAGCTATATCAGAAAAATAGTTAATTAATCTATAAACTATTTTACTAAGAGCTGCAAACTATTTTACTAAGAGTTACAAACAAAATAGCTATAAATATAGATGCTAGTCATAGACTACAAACTATTATTAACAAATAGCCATAAACTACCCTAGAATATTGCTAGAACAATATCATAAACTATGAATACCTTTTGAACAATATTATGAACCATGAACTAGCTAGAACAGCTTATAAACAGCCTAAGAATAGCTTACAAGTATGGATGCTAGTCATAGACTATAAACTGAAAATAGTTTCTTGATATACTTATCATATAGTTGACATATAGCAAAATATAAAGGATCAGTTAGCATTAATATATCAAAGAATAAATGAAAGCTTTTTTGCCTTTTACACAAAAATCTAATATACTGTAGATCTTGCAGAATACCTATAGGCTAACCAGAACCTTATCATTGAGCAGTCTTTCATGAATAAACTTTACTAAGAAATCACTATTCAAGTATACTCCAGCCTGGTTGAATTAAACTATATATAGAAGGTTGACTATACACAGAGATATTGAGCTACATAAAACCTAAGTTAAGATATAATATAGCAGATATTGCTGAATAATCTCTAAGAACTTTGAACAATACCAGCAGTTATATCTACTATTATACTAGCCACAGTTAACTGAGGAGCAGCCTTACAAAAGAACCCAGCTATAGACAACCTTATTGAATAAATAAGCAAAATAACTATATATATCTTAGACCTTAAAAGGCAAATTGATGTATAGCAACTAGTTCAGCAATTTATAGTAAACCTGACTCCTATAACTAGATTGAATGTATACTTAATCAGGAATCCAAAGTGCTTCAAGTATAACTAGGATGGGTATATATTGTAATGGAATATTTTGTAATGATATATATTTTAATTATGCGAAATCACAGTTATATAACCCTCAATGATATTAAGACTCTTAATGTTATTGAGATCTGTAATATTATTACAACCTAAAATAGTATTTCGATCTAATATATTATTTCACATTTTAATCATATTACAACTTGATATAGTATTTTTATTTTATCTTAGCCAATCAATTTATATTAGGAGTTTTGGGCAGCCATCTATATAGCACTCCTTTCAATTTGTAATTTTTTATAAATACCCCTCTTGTAATTATCAATAAAATTTAGACTGCAACAAGCTAAGGAAGCCTATAACAGACAACTTAAGAAATACTAAAGTCTTACTCAAGGAGTGAGCAATTGAGATAGTTTCAAGATTCTAATAGATACATACTTTATTTAATTGATCTCACTTAAAATTCTTGCTAGTTAACACTTATACAGACATATACTCTTCTTGAGATACTATTATATAAACTGCTAAGACCTCTGAAACATATTTTCTGCACTTACTCAATATTAGAGGACTTTACTATTAATATATTTTAGTCTATCATAATTAGTGCTAACTGGCAGGAAATCAATTGACACCTTGACTGATTTGTTACCTATATTGCAGAACCAAACTTGCTGAAACCTATAGTAGAAGACAAAAGCAAGAACAGCACTACTACTGCTACTGCCTACATTACTACATCTACTTAGGAGAAGACTTTAAGAGAATGAAGAAATCATATCAGACAGATTATCTACCTTTTATAGATATACCAAAAAGTATATTCAGGAATTCTTGGATAATTTGAAGAGCTATTTTGCAGTCAAAGGACTAGCCAGTACTTGATGAATTACTATCCTAGCCACCCAACTTAGAGGACCCATAAGAGAAATATATCGCATAGCCTTAATAGATGCAATAGCTACTGGACTAGGAGGGTTACTCCTCATAGCTACCATAGCAGCTGGAAATGCAGCTATACCTACAGTAGTAGCTATCGCTTATTAGGACACTACTAGAACATGGTTAGAAAAGAAATATTTCACTGAATAGAAATGAGAATTAATTAAAGAGTAACTATTCAACATGAAGATATTAATCAACCAGTGCCTGGAGGATTAGGTTACTACCATTAATCAGTATATACAACTCTATAGAGAAACCAGCCCAGTCATATGAGAAATGGTGTTTATGAATAGCTTACCTATAGACCTTCAACATTACATCAAGAGGTTTGGCCCTCAAAGAATAGAAGAAAAAGTCAGAATAGCACAAGCCTTTTAGGATATCAAAGCAAGACACTCAGCATCCCTATATAACAAGTTACTATAAGACTTGTACAGAAAGTTTAATACTGGAATACCTGTGGTCCAAATGGTATCAGCATCAGCTGAACCACTTGAAGAGGATACTATCAAACTAATAGTTATAGCAAAGACAGGAAAGACAACTTATAAAGATGAAATAGAAAAGATTACCAAGATTTTTTTTGAAATGATAGCACATATTGCTGATCTTGAAGCTAAGGTGATCTATTAGAACAAATAGCCAAGAGAAATCTATGTTGCTGAAGAATATAACAAAACTGAAATAAATTGTTTTCTCTATAGAAAGCATGGTTACTTTGCCAAGGATTGCCAAACTAGAAGTTAGAAGAAAGGCCGAGAGAAAGAGGAAGATAAGAAGGCTGACTATGCCAATATAGTGTAAGAAATTAAGGAAGAAGATGAAGAATTTAGTGAAGAGTACTTGGAAGCCTACCCCATCGAAATAGTCAGCTGTACCACCACTAGAAAGACTCCTTACCCAAGAAAGAAACTGGCTTAAGTACCTGAAGTTGTCATTGAGAAATCTAAGAAATTAATATAGAGATAATAATTGAATGAAGATCAATAGGACAAAGCCTTCAAGTAGACAATGCAACCTGATAAGATAGTAATCTCAACTACTGGAGATAAAGAAATAATGGATCAGGAAGAGAATAAAAAAAAGAAACCTAGAAGAGTTAAGGAATTCAAATACAACCCTTGGCAAGATATTGCCAGTCAGAAGGCTAATATTACCTTCAAGTAACTCTTCCAGATTACACTATCAACAAAGCAAAAGGTGAAAATGCAGATTATCAAAACTAAGCCAACCATTCGATTTAAGGAAGTTAATACCACTGAAGAAGAGGAGGAGTGAATCCATACCTCATCCATCTATACATAGTGTAACATTAGAGATTTAGTATGCTCAGTTATTATTAATACAGGAGCAGAAGTCAGCATCATTGCCAAGCATTTCCTAGATTGCCTAGGATGAGATATTAATGAATCTACCACCTCTACCTTAGTCATCGCAAGTAGAAAAAGCAGCATACCTTTAGGAGTACTCCAAGAAGTACTAGTCCAGTTTGGAACAGAGATCATACCTATCAGAATAATTGTCACCGATGCATAATCCTATAATGCTGTCTTAGATAATAGTTAGTTGAAGAAAGCTAAGGCCAGAATCAACCTAGATACACAGAGGTTAATCTTTATCAACTATGAAAGGAAGTTTAGCATCTCCCTGGATATTCAGAAAGAAGTAGTACTGAAACTTACTCAGAGACCTGAAGATGAAAGCAATACAGATGAAGAAATAACTTCTGAATAAGCACCCCTTAACATGGTAGAAGAAGAAGAAGCTAATATAGTGATCTACAGTAAATACTACTACTTAATGCCTTTAAAAAAGAACTAGTTGATTGAATATAATATGAGGAATACAAGATGTCTATTTTATGAGCAATGCATCTATTGTGCCAAAATGATATACACATATAGTGATATGAAGTTGATACTCTACTAGGACACCTTGAAGATGCACCTGCTACCTGAGAGAAGGATTAAGAAACCAAGATTATCATAAACCTGATGAAGGATCCTGCCTCCTATGAATCAAGGATTGTACAATGGAAGGAACTCTCACCCATTCATAGATAATACTGGAGAAGTTTGGGATTAATTCTGGACAAATATTAAATACATCAGTAAAGAATGCCTTTAGGGAAACCACAACATCTACTTATAAGGATACTATTGAGATAAAGTCAACTCTTATGACCTTTAGGAATGCGAAAATTAGGTCAGATACCTAGATAAGCCATATAACATCAACTATCATAGAACTTGGAGAGAATGCTATGATCAAGAACAAGAACAGACCATACCTAAAGAAAATGAAGATAAGGAGATATCTAATGAATAGGATGATGAAGTTTATATCACTCAAACACCTGCCGAGGTTAGAGCCTTATTCTGGAATAATGATAAGGATGATGGATCCATTCTAATTAAAGAAAGTGACTTAGATTCAGAAGAAGAAATCATCACCTTAGAAGAAATAATTTACCCCAATGAATGTATCAACATGTAATATTGGTGGTGGAAGGACTTATAGCAGAACCTACCTCAAGACACAACTCACAAATAGTGGAAAGAACCTAACATCCCCACTTCTGAAGAAGTATTTACAATTGAAGAAATGAAAACAACAACCCAAGTCAAGAGACTAACAAAAACCACAATTATACTAAAGAGAAAAACCGAAGGAGCTGTAGGCTATGACCTATATACAGTGTGATGGAAAGAATTTTTATTATATTGAATTGCTCGAAAACGTATTTGTGCCGTAGTACTACTTTACTTAGTATATTTCTTAGTTAGAGTAATATATTCCTACATTTGTCTTATCAATTTCCAAATCGCGAATTGTATAATTCCGCGGACCAACAAGCGTTTAGATTCTGAATGAGCATTTAGATTCTGAACGACAGTTTAGATTCTGAATGACAGTTTAGATTCTGAACGAGCATTTACCCCCTTTATTTTTAGCTCATCACGCCACCTTATTATTCTATTATTTTATTACTTAGCAATTTCTTATAAATACCCTGCTCGCAATTATCAATAAAATTCGGACTGCAACAAGCTAAGGAAGCTTCTTACAGACAACCCGAGGGATACTGAAGCCTTAGTCTGGGACTAAGCAATAGTTAGAGAGAGTCAAGAGACTCAAAACAAGAGAAGTTTATTTGTGACAAAGCTTATTACATTACACTATATAATACACTTTCCTGCTAGTCACCCCCTTCAAAGCTGCTACTGCATAACCCGCTAAGACCCCTAAGATATACTACAGTGAATATTTTGCTGTTAGAATATTTTAGTCCGCCACAACAGATAAAGACTGCACTCTGGAACCAAAATCATTAGCCTTTGTGAAAACCAGAATCACTATTGCCCTACTACCTGGACAATACATACAAGTATAGGCAAGAAGTAGACTTTACTGCAATTCTGGAATAGAAGCCTTCCTTGGACTTATAGACAAAGACTACAGAGGAGAAATTGAAGTTGGATTAGTCAACTATAACCACAGCCAATTTGAAGTATACTAAGGAGATTAAATTGTCCAAATAGTAATCATCAAATATAAATAGCAACCATTGAAAGAAGTAAAAGACTTAGAAGAAATGCAATGTAGAAAGAAAGAATTTAGATCTACTAGACAAGCTAATGTAATAATAGAAAGACTAGATAACTAGGAGAATACCAAGAAGTATGTCTACTCTCTCAATGAAAATCTGTTACCAAATCAGAAGAAGCAGTTACGAGATCTACTGAAGGAGTATAAGGATATCATCACAATCAGCTTTAAAAACCTTCTAGACCAAGTCTTCTTTATGTTGAAATTTGATCTTCGAATGTGTGTTTAGGGTAAAGAGCACACTGGCTCATGAAGCCAAATATGCGTGTATTTATTAATGCTAATATATGATTGGTCAATACAAACAAAGATCGTCTAAGCCATAAGTAAGTGATATACAATCAATCATTGATGGGAGAGAGAGATATAATAAGCTAATAATTTCATCACTCCCCCTGCTTGACATATCTCGATAAAAATAAAAATAAAATGTTTAACTGTACATCACGAATGGCATTCATAAAGTACATTTACTACAAATAACTATATATAAAATACTACTTGAGTGATAAGAATGACATGATAAAGAAAAAAAAATAAAAGTTTTTTGAAAGAGAAAACAGTTAGTTACATAAGCCCATTTTTGTAATCAACATTTCAAGTCTGGGTCGCACAAGTGGCTTGGTTAATGCATCAGCAATCATTTCATCTGTTGCCATGTAAACAATATCTATCACCTTTGATTCAACTTTCTCTCGAATAAAGTGGTGCTGAATGTCAATATGTTTTGATTGAGCATGATTAATTGGGTTTTTGGTGAGGGCAATTGCTGATTGGTTATCTTCAAATAAGGTTGTCGTACAATTCTATAAATATCCTAGCTCATCCAATAGGGTGCATAGCCAAATGGCTTCTCTCGTCACATGTGCTAATGCCATATATTCTGCTTCAGTTGTTGATAGGGCAATGGTTGGTTGGTACTTGCTTGACCAGCTGATGGCTCCCCCTGATAGGTTGAAAATATACCCTGTGGTTGATCGTCGTGTATTAATGTCTCCTCCCCAGTTGGCATCACTGAAACTGATCAGTCTTAGATCCTGATCACATCCAAGGCACAGCTTATAATTGGCTGTTCCTTTAATATATCTTAATAATCATTTGAGGGCATGGTGATGTTCTTGCATTGGATTGGCCGAAAATTGACTGATGATGCTAACAGCAGCAGCTAGATCAGGTCTCATCCCGATCATCAGGTACATTATGCTACCAATCATTTGTCTGAATAGATTTTGGTCTGCGGATTTTCCCCCTTTAACTTTGAGTTGAATGGATGGATCAAGAGGTGTACTGATTGGCTTGGCATCTGTCATATTAAATCTTATAATGATTTGATTGGTAAAGTGACTTTGATCAATTGTGATTGTGTGTGTTTTTCGATCATACATAACTCGAATACCCAGAAAATGTTTAATTTCACCACAATCCATCATATTAAATGCATTGCTAAGCTCCACCTTGAATTTGTTCATCATTTCCATAGAATCAGCCAGAATTAGTAGATCGTTGACATATATGGCGATAATTATTAGCGATTGATCATCTTGTCTTCTTCTTAGATAAATGCTATGATCTGATTGTAGTCTTGTAAAATTTGATTGGCTGAGGTAGTTGTCAATCTTCTGATTCCACATACGAGATGATTGCTTTAGTCTATATAATGATTGATTGAGCTTACACACAGCTCTCGGTGACAGCTCCGATTGGTCAATTCCTTCAGGTACCATCATGTAGATCTTCTCATCAAGATCGCCATTCAGGAACATAGTTTTTATATCCATTTGGTGAATTTCTAAGTTTAGGACTGCACTGATCGATAAAAGTGCCCTAATTGATGTGAATTTCGCCATAGGAGCAAATGTTTCATCGTAATCAATTCCTTGCTGTTGTGAATATCCCTTAGCAACTAATCTCACCTTGTACCTGGCAACTGATCCATCAGTGTTGAGCTTCTTTTTAAATACCCATCTACATCTAATCAGCTTGCATCCTACAGGCACCTCAGGTACAATTGTCTATATATCATTATTCTTAAATGATTTAAGCTCTTGATTGATTGCTTCCTGCTAAAGCTTTGCATCAAGCAGAGAAATTGCTTCCTTGTAGGTCATTGGGTCATCAGTCGATTCAATTAAATTAGCTTCTAGCATGCGATCTTGCCAAATTTGTAGAGCTTCAGTGTCTATCAATTGTTCGATTGGCTCCCAGGTATTGTCATCATCATTGTCATAGCTTAGCCATTTTACCAGATATTGCCTTTTTTCATCAATCTTGTGTTCTCTAATGATCACTTCAATGACATATTCTTGATCTTCTAGGTTGACGATTGTTGGGGATTTTAATATAATAGATTCATCAAATGTGATGTCACGGCTGATCTCTATCTTCCTATTAGTTGGATCCCAGAGCCTGTATGTCTTCTTTTCATCATGATAGCCAATCATTTTAAGCTTTTTGAATTAGGGCGCCAGTTTTGACCTTTTTCCTTTATAAATATACATATATGCGTCAGCCCATATGACACATAAGTTACTGATATCAGGCTTGTGACCATGCCATAATTCAAATGGTGAAGTACTCTCCTTATTGGCTTGCATTGGCAATCAGTTGCATAAATATGTAGCACTTGTGGCAAGTTCAGCCCAAAGTTCATCAGGTATGTCGGCAGTGATTTTAATGGCCCGGATTGACTTCATTAATGTCCGGTTATATCGTTCAGTAATACTATTTTATTGCGACATATCTGGTATCGTCATTTCATGATGAATTCCATTTTTGATTAAAAATTTGCATATCTTGATGTTTACATACTCTCCCCCTCCATCGGACTGGAGAATCTTCAGTTTTCGGCCCGATTGTATTTCGGCGAATACCTTAAATGCCCAGAATTGATCAAATGTATCACTTTTGTTGTCAATAAAATATGTTGTGATGTAGCAAGTGGCGTCATCGATGAATGTTAATATATATTTCACTCTATTGACTGATGGTGTGGGTATCAGCCTGTACAGATCTGAGTGCACTCTTCCGATAGGCTCCATCGATCGATTTTTCGCATGTTCGAAAGACTTGCGGTGCGACTTCGTATATTCACACCCGGTGTATATTTCGATTTATCCAGTCGACAGCTGCACATCTCCGAGCTCTGTGATAAATTTGTTGATTGATTGCAGAATATTTCGGCCTGGATGGCCCAGCTAGTGATGCCATAGTGTATAGTTATCAAGCGATGTTTGCTTCTAGCTCTGGTGATGTCGATAAATGAAATAGGTCGCCATCAGCTTATCTGATTTTGATTTTCTCGTGATCTGCGCCGATTTTAATTACTGATCCATTACTTTTGAAGGTTATGTCATTTCCATCATGTGTCAACGCCCACACAGATATTAAATTTCTGGTGATTTCCAGTACATATAAAATATTCCGTAATTTCAGCTCATCATCAAGCTCAAACGTCCCAATGTGCATAGCATGTAGCTTCTCGTTCCCTGCACACATGATCAAGCTGTTATGCTCAACCACCGTCTCGAAAATCTCCTATTGATTAAACATATGTTGTGTGGCATCTGAATCGATGATGGCGCCAATCGCTAGATTTGCTTCGACTCTCGGTTTAGCCTTTTCTTTTTCTGTTTTTACCCAATCATTAAATTTGTTACATTAAAATATTCCGTGTTCTCCCTCACAGACATAACATTTCCAAGGGTATCCCTGAAAATTCCCACCTCGATGGGCTCCGTGATCACTGCCTCAGTTGCCTCTGTCATTATGATAACCTCCTTGATTGTTTCCGTTATCATTATTATAGCCTCGGCCTCATCTAGCACTTCTGCCTTGATTGCCGTGACCGCTGCCTTGGTAGCCGCCTCAGTAGCTGCCTCAGTCTGTCATGTGGGCTTTGTCACGCCTCTGCTTGTTATCTGAGTTGAACCTGATGCATGCAAGTTGTAAAGCCTCCAGCATTGTCAACATATTCTCCCATGCAAGTATTAATTCCCAGTATCTGGAGCTTAGACCCCGGAGATATTGCAGTATAGCTTCTATATTGGTCATATCTTCGATTTGCACCATAATTCGGTTGAACGCGTCATTATAATCTTCGATCGATCTCTTTTGCTTCATCATCACAAGCTTATCACACATTTGTAACAATTGTTCCATTGGTGCGTATTTTTGTATCATAGCCTCTTTAAGCTCATTTCATGAATTAAATTCTCCCGATGTATTCATGTGCCTCCGTAGCTACATTCTAGCATTGTCTGTAATTTTACTAATCGCTGCATTGACTTTCTCCTTTTGTACTGATAGATCGGCACTGGTGATAAATTGCTCTATGGCATCAAAGTAATCAAACAATCTGGGTGTGCCTCCTGACCTATCGAATTTGTTGATCGATCTCAGGTACTCCTTTGCCAGATCATTAAGCTTTATTGATGTTGTTGGTAATGGTGATTGTGTTTGTATTTGTGGTGTATTGCCTTCTGTAGCTGTATTCTGATTGGTTGGCACACTGGGTGATATATTTGTTTTGTCGATTTTTGCCATCAATTCGCCTAATAGGGTTGCCAGCATGTTTAATTTATCTTCCTGATTTCTGATCATTGTAGCCATCTGTTCCTGTTGATCAAGGCTGAATCCTATATTGCTCTGATAGTTGCTATCCAATCCTTCGTTGTCATCAAGGGTTTGATATCTGTTATCTGTTTTTGATTTAGACCGCAATCTTGTCGATCTTGTTGCTGACGATGATGTGTATAGATTATCTATTTCATTGTATTGTGTTGTTGAATACTATATCATTATGTGTTGTTTATCACATTGCTTTATCATGGTGTCATTTGTCATGTTGTTTATCACATTGTTTAACACGTTGTTTACAATGTTAAATAAACACTTACTATAATTGCAGTTGTAATTGCTATGATTGCATAGATCTCAGGTTGTCGAGCTGCAATTCGAGTGGCTCAAGGCTCATAACCTGTTGAAATTTGATCTTTGAATATGTGTTTGGGGTAAAGAGCACACTGGCTCATGAAGCCAAATATGCATATATTTATTAATGCTAATATATGATTGGTCAATACAAACAAAGATCATCTAAGCTACAAGTAAGTAACATACAATTAATCGTTGATGGGAGAGAGAGATATAATAAGCTAATAATTTCATCACTTTACTCACTATATTGATACAAGAGATGCTAAACCAATCAAGTAAGTATCCTACAGACTGCCAGCTAACTACTATAACTTTGTATATAAGCATGTTCAAGAATTATTAGAATTAGGAGTAATTATATAATTGAAGAGCCCCTGGGCATCATCTATCAGTATAGTATCAAAGAAAGATGGATAGAGAATGGTTATTGACTACTACAAGATGAACACAGTCACTAAGAAGCATACATATCTGATTTTGCACTCAGGAGACTTACAGAATATATTGAAAAAGATGCAAATCTACTCAACTCTTAACCTGTAGGCAGGATACAACCAAATTGGAATGACAGAAGAAATCAGCATTTATTATACCATTTAGATAATATGAATTCACAAAAATATTCTTTAGACTCTGCAATATACCTGCCACCTTCCAAGCCACAATGAATGAGATCTTCTATGACCTGATTGGACATAGAGTGATTGTGTATATCAATAACATCAACATCTATACTGAGACTTTCATAGAACATATGGTGACCTTAAAAGAAGTATTTAAATAACTTAGAAAACATGGATTGAGGATTAAGCTAACAAAATGCTACTTTAGATAGAAGAAAATTAAATACCTTAGATTTATAATTGATAGAGGAGAAATTCACCCAGATCCAAAGAAGACCGAAATTGTCAAAGCCTTTCCAACTCTATAAGATAAGATAACCTTATGAGGATTTTTAGGACTGATCCAGTTCTATAAAAGATTTATCTCTAGATACTTCAAAATTGCCATACCCTTACATATATTACAAAAAAAGGGAAGAGCATAGGAATGGATGCCAGCTGCACAAACTGCCTTTAGTCTAATCAAGGAAGCACTTACTTATACACCAGTAATGGCAAGACCAGATCTTACAAAGGTGTTTAAGTTATATACAGATGCATTATCATTCAAACTTGGAGCAATTTTGATACAAGATGATAAAGATGGAGAGTATATGATTGCTTATACAGAATGAGTTATCTATAGAGTGGAACCTTTCTATGGAGCCACCCAGTTAGAATATATAGCAGTTGTTTGGGTAGTATAACACTTTTGCCACTTCCTGATTGGAAAGCAGTTCACCTTGATAATGGACCACTCAGCTCTTAAATAGCTTTGGAACAAACTGAATCTAATAAGAATATATGCATAATAGCTAGCAATACTGCAAAGTATAATTTTACAATGCAATACAGAAAAAGATGGAATCATCAGAATGTAGACACCCTCTCATGTCTACCCTAATTTATCTAAGATTGACACTCTGAACTAAAAAGAATATATCTACCTAATGGATACTAAACTTTACAATAGATATTTGAATTACTTCAGTAATCTAACCTTTACTAGGACAATAAATGAAAATGATCAATAGTTTATACAGACAATGGCACTCAACTATTTTATCAAGAATAATATACTTTACTGATGACACAGAGGACAAATACAACTTGTAGTTTCTGAATACAAAAAGTAGATGGTACTTCAGGCCTCCTACAATCATCAGCTTGTAGGACACATAGACATAGACAATACATACTAGTAATTATTAGAAAAATATTATTAGAAGAATATGTATAAAGATATTAGAGAATATATTAGAAGATATGATATTTGCTAGAAGAGGCACTAAGAAAAGGAAGTCAAGACCTTATAACTGATTGTACCTGGAGGACCCTTTAAACATATTAGAATAGACATTATTGGACCACTACCAAGAATACTCAGAGAAAACCAATATATTATAGTAGCAATAGATTACCTGACTAAGTACCCTAAAGCAAGAGCCTTGCTCCTTATAGATACTCTTAACATTATACTTTTTATCTATGAAGATATTATCTGCCACCATGAGATACCCTATGAAATAACCTCCAACCAGGGAACTGAATTTATTAATAAAATTTATGCAGATATTGATATAACACTTTGGGATCTGCTAGATAAAGACTGCTGCCTACCATCCTTAAGGAAATGGACTTACTGAACAGATGAATCAAACCATCAAAAATACAATTGCTAAAGTAGTACAATTACAAGGAAGAGATTGGGACCTGTACCTACCTTCTGCCTTATTTGCACTATAAACAATGAAATAAGAGATAATAAAGTTCACCCCTTTTGAGCTTGTTTATAGAAAAAAAAGCTCATCAGCTAGTAGACCAAGTGATGACCACTCTGAAACTCAGCCACACCCCTTGAGAAGCACAAATAAAACACCATGTGACAAAAGAAATTTGAGAATTATATGATATCCAAAACAAGGTAAAGGAATTCATCGCTATTGTATAAGATTACCAAAAGAAGAATTACAATAAGGAACATAAAAAGATTAAAAAGTTGAAAATTGGCAACTAGGTCTTACTATACTAGAATATAGTAAAGTCTTTATAGTCAGCAAAATTAGACCCAAAATGGAAAGAACTATACTATATCATAAATATAAAAGGAACTACATATCAGTTATAAAAAATAACAGGAATGATCCTACCCTATACTGTTTACTGAAACTGCCTCAAGAAATACTATACCCTGCTGGAACAACTTCTATAAAGTCCAAGTTAGTCTAATTGAGGCATACCAACATATAGAACCCCTGGAAAACCTCAAAAAGATGGAAGGATCGACCTTACAGAAGACCTGATTAATTCTATGCAATATTCAAAGGAGACAACACTTAGCGTGAATCAATGAATAAGAAGAGTACTACCGAATTGTATAACTTTGAAAAGAAGAAGTCAAACACATCTGGAACCAAAAGAATAGGAAGATCTGTTAATGAGCCCTTAAAGGAGCACTCCCTGTATATTGTGACGGACTAAAATATATTAACGGCGAAATACTCGGAATCGAGCAAGTGCAGAAAATACGGTTTAGGGGTCTTAGCGGTTTATGCGGTAGTGTCTTAAGAAGGGTGTCGATGTAGGTGTTAACTAGCAAGAATAAAATGTGATTGATTGAATAAAGTGTATCTGTTAGAATCTCGAAACTATCTCAATTGCTTACTCCTTGAGTAAGGCTTCAGTATCCCTTGGGTTGTCTGTTGTAAGCTTCCTTAGCTTGTTGCAGTCCGAATTTTATTGATAATTGCGAGCAGGGTATTTATAAGAAATTACAAGGTGCTATACGGGCAGCTACC
>RBNK01000403.1:0-26673 GCA_003990785.1 Endogone sp. FLAS-F59071 | reverse complement strand
GGCTTCGAGATCGGCTATGTGTGCTGTCATCTCTGAGAACATCTTGGTAATCTTCTCCATTTCATCCTCGTGAGTTGTCTTTCCTGTTTTTGCCATGACTGTTGGTTTGATAGTATCCTCCTCAGGTGGTTCAGTTGATGCAGATACCATTTGGACTACAGGTATTCCAGTGCTGAATTTCCTGCGTAAGTCTTGTGGTAGCTTATCATATAGAGATGCCGAATGTCCTGCTTCGGTATCCCAAAAGGCCTGTGCCATCCTGACTTTCTCTTCCATACTTCGAGGGCCAAATCTCTTGATATAGCGTTGGATGTCTGCAGGTAAGCCGTTCATGAACACCATTTCTCGTACAACCGGGCTGGTTTCTCCACAAAGTTGCATATACTGATCGATGGTATTAACCCAGTCTTCCGGGCATTGATTGATTGACATCTTTATATTGAATAGCTGTTCCTTGATTGATTCTCGCTTCTGTTCGGTAAAATACTTCTCCTCTAACCAGGCTCTTGTAACCTCCCAATGAGTGGTGGCTAATGCTGCGGCGGGGGGGTTATTTCCAGCTGCTGCTGTGGCTGCGAGGATTAATCCTCCTAGTCTGGTGGCTGCTACATCCGTCAGAGCTACTCGGTATGCTTCTCTTGCAGGTCCTCTGAGTTGGGCGGCTAGGATAGGCAACCATCAGGTGCTGACCATTCCTTTAGCTGCGAAGTAGCTTTCCAAATCATCCAGGAATTCTTTAACATATTCCTTGGTGTATCCGTAAAAGGTAGGTAGTCTGTCTGTCATAGTTTCTTCATCCTCTTGAAGTCTTCTCCTAGGTAGTTGTTGTAATGCAGGCGGTGGCGGTGGTAGTGCCGTTCTTGCTTTTGTCTTCCACTATGGGTTTCGGCAAGTTCGGTTACGCAATATAGGTAACAAATCGGTCGATGTGTCGATTGATTTCCTGCCAGTCGGCACCAATTGTGACGGACTAAAATATATTAACGGTGAAATACTCGGAATTGAGCAAGTGCAGAAAATACGGTTTAGGGGTCTTAGCGGTTTATGCGGTAGCGTCTTAAGAAGGGTGTCGATGTAGGTGTTAACTAGCAAGAATTAAATGCGATTGATTGAATAAAGTGTATCTGTTAGAATCTCGAAACTATCCAATTGCTTACTCCTTGAGTAAGGCTTCAGTATCCCTTGGGTTGTCTGTTTGTAAGCTTCCTTAGCTTGTTGCAGTCCGAATTTTATTGATAATTGCGAGCAGGGTATTTATAAGAAATTACAAGGTGCTATACAGGCAGCTACCCAGGTTACTACTTGAATTTCTGATTGGCTCGGTTAAATATAAGGTACAAATTGATTGGCTAAGATATAATAAATGATATATCAGGTTATAACGTAATTGGTCAATGAAATAATATATCAGATCGAAATACTATTTTAGGTTATAGCGTGATTGCGGATCTCAACAACGCTAAAGGTCTCAACATTGTTGAGAGTCACATGACTTGATCTCACATGATCAAATTGTATGTCATCACAAAATGTTCCATCACATTGTTCCAATGTTTGGTTTATGCATTCTGTTTGTCTGTCGATCTGTGGGTGAAATGCAGTTGAGAGTGCTATTTTTGTTCTAAGTGTTTTGAATAGCGATTACCAAAAGTTGTTTGTAAACTTTGGATCTTAGTTGCAGATAATAATTTGTAGTAGTCCATGTAGGTGAAAAATATTGTCAAAAAATATTTTTACTACTTCTGGTGCAATATCAGTTGTTTTGCTTGCAATGAAGTGAGTTTGTTTGCTAAGTCGATCGACGAAGATAGTTATTATATCTTTCCCAGATATTGTTTTTGGTAGTTGAACAATGAAATCCATACTGATTTGTTTCTATTTTTCGGCAGGTATAGGTAGTGGTTGTAATAGTCCAGCAAGTGATTGTCTGAGTGTTTTATTACGTTGACAAGTGTTGCAAGAGGCTATGAAGCTCTTGGTGCTTATAAACATTTTCGGCCAGTAAAAGTTTCTGGTGAGTGCTTCATAAGTTTTATCAAATCTGAAGTAGCCTGCTAAGGGTATATCATGGTATTCTTATAGAATCTTAATACGAAGGTTTGATGGTATAAAGAGTTGATCTTCATAATAGAGGTTATTATTTCAAATCTTGAATTTATTTGTCGTATCTGGTTTAGTATTGAGTTCTTCTATAATTTTCTGTGCTTCTTTATCTATGTGAACTCCTTCTTGAATTTCTTATATCCAGTTGTCTGTGATTTCGATGATGGCTTTGATTTGTTTATTCTTCTATTATTGTCAGGATAATGCATCTGCTACAATATTAAGCTTTCCAGGTTTGTAAATTATTTCAAAGTGATAATTATTGAGGTGGTCCATCCATCGTGCTTGTCAGGTGGAGAGGGTTAGCTGTTTGTTCAGGTATTTGAGTAATTTATGATCTATATATCAGGAATTTGTTGCCTATTAGGTAGTATCTTCAAGCCTATGTTGCGTCAATTATTGCAAGTAACTCTTTTTCATGAACAGGGTAATTTCTTTCTGCAGATGACATTTTTCTTGAACAGTAGGTGATAAGTTGATCTTCTTATGAAAGTATAGCTCCAATTGCATAATCTAAGGTATCAGTAGTTACTACAAATTGTAGATTCTAGTCTGGGCTTCTAAGAACAGGTACAGTTGTTAACTTTTTTTTCAAAGTTTCAAAGGCTATGTCATGGTTGTCATTCTATTTTTAAATAACATTTGTGCCTGTAACTGTCAGATCATGTAGGTATGCTACAATTCCTACATAATTCTTGATAAACCTTCAGTAGTATCCTGCTAGTTCTAGGAAGGATTGTATTTCTTTAATTGTTGTTGGTTTTTCCTATTTCTTGATTGCCTTGATTTTTGCAAGGTCGACTAGAATGCCTTGTTCATTGATTTGGTATTCAAGATATGCAACTTCTTTTTGTAAAAAGTTACATTTGCTGAGTTTGGCATATAACTAATGTTTTCTCAGTATTTCTAGTACTTAGCAGAGATGTTGTAAGTGTTCTTCTTTTATCTTACTATAGATCAGTATGTCATCAATGTAGATAACTATGAATTCATCAAGTAGTGGTCTGAATATGTTATTCATCAGTCCTTGGAATATTGCAGGTGCATTTGTCAGTCCAAAAGGCATGACTTTCCATTTGTAATGTCTGTATCGAGTTCTAAATGCTGTTTTCGGAATGTCTTCTTCGGCAATGCAGATCTGATGATATCCTGATTGTAAGTCGATTACTGAGAATATAGTTGCTCCTTTGAGTTGGTCAAATAATTCTATAATATTGGGTAGTGCATATCGATTCTTGATGGTTATATTGTTGAGTTGTCAATAGTCAATGCACATTCTAATTCTATCCTTCTTTTTGACAAATATAATAGGTGCTCTGAAAGGTGATATGCTAGCTTGAATAGATCCTCATTCAATTAATTCTTCTAGAGTTTTCTTGAGTTCTTGTAACTCTGGTCTGAATAATTGATAAATTTTCTTGAATGGTGGTTCTGTACCAGGTATTAAGTCAATTCAGTGATTGATACTTTGTTTTGATGATAGTTCTTCTAGTAAGTTTATAGAGAATTGGTCTGCGAACTCAGTGATAAGTGGTTGTAGAGATATGTCCAGGTTATTAATGTCTATATTGGTTTCAGTGGTTATTTTAGTGATGTCTTTTTCCATAATAATGCAGCAGTAAACTATATTATCTTTTTTGAGGTGTTGGTAGAATTTTTTAGCTGAGTAGAGTCAGATCTTACTATTTCTTAATTTGGAAACTAATTTGATATCCTTGTTTCGATAAGTAAACTCCATGGTTCTACTTGGCCAGTTAATGTTAGGATTCTTCTAATCTAGCCAACTTTTTCCAAATACTATACTTAGTCTGAGCATGCCTATAATTTCGAAGTTCAGTGTATCCTAGTATGATTTGATTGATATTGGAAGATTCTTGGCAGTATGGGTGACTCATTGAGTTCCTCCATTGGCAACTTCTACAATCATTACTACTTCGCGGGGTAACTTAATTACTTTGAGTTGATCAGCTAGCTGTTTGCTGATAAAATTGCATATTGCTCCACTGTCGATCAATATATTGACTGTTTCATTCTTTATTATTTCTTTGTAGAAAAGAAGTTCTGTCTTCTTTCTGAGTGATGATAAGGTTCTGTATTCTACTTTTTCTTCTATTTCTTCTACTTTTATTTCTTTGATAGACCACATGTCTGTTGTATCTTCGATTGACCAATCTATTTTCTTCTCCTTGGTTGCTAATTTTATAGCTTTGCATGCTTGTTTTGCTTCTTCTTCCTTCTTTGCTTGTTGGATTTGTGGTTTTTTGCTTTCTTCAATATGACTCTAGCATTTCCAGGTGTCATCTGCATAGTAGGTTCTATTTCTATAAGGACAGCATCCATATGGTACTATTCCTTATGCTATTTTTAGATACCAATGTTCATCTTTGGTAAGTGTAGGTTTCTTTTTGTCTGTCGATCCGAATCCTCCTGTAGTGCATTCAGTTTTCAGAAGTTGTTCTATGACTTTAGCTATTACTGAGTTGTCCAGTTTGATAAATATAAATTGTGCTAGCTTGGCTCCTTTGGTGACTCGGTATTTGCAGCAAGCTGATAAGTTGTAAACTATGAGTATAATTTTACCAGTGTAGTCTGCATCAATAACTCCTTGATTTTGCTACTTTTATCCAAGATTTGTGTATAAGTTCCAGTTGGCAACTTTAGGGTGATTCTTGTCTTGATTAGGAAAATCGATCCTGGTGGGATTAGTGCATCTTCGTTTGCATGAATGTTATATCCTGTGGAGTTTGCTATTCCTTTGGTAGGTATTATAGCATCCGGGTGCTTCTTTTTGACTAGGAAGTTAGTTTCATTATTGGTTTCTTGTATCATGTATAATCATTCATCTTCTGATGATTCTTCCAATTCTTCTTCTTCATCTTCTTGCCTTCCTTCTTCAATATTGGCCAATTCTTGCTAAGTGTCATTGTAGGCTGGGTTGCATCCTTTACTGTCAATAGTAGATAAGTCATGGACAGTTCAAAGATCTTGCAAGTAGATTTTGTCTCAATATACTCCTTGTTCATATCTTTTCTTGTCTCTTCAGAACTTTCTTTTGCCAACGTATTGATAGCTTCTCCAGAAGATATCATAAATTTCTCTGGTGTTGTTGGCATAAGGGTGTGGGTTCTTGCCATAGTAAGGTCCATTATTCATTGGTGGCATCTGTCGGCATCTTGGCTGTGGTTTTATCCTTCGATCTTTCTTTTTAGTGATGAGGAAGTCTTCTACTTTGGTTTCATCTGATATGAGGTGGGTTGTTGAATAGTTGCATATGTGTTCTGCATAATATATGTGTTGATCACAGAATAGGCATCTTGTTTGCATCATGTTCTAATTGATGAGGGTGATTTGTTCTTATTCATTCAACTTGTAGTATCCTCAGCCATATTTTTCTTCGATTACATATAGTCAGCTGATATCTCTAGGATCCGTTTCTTCTTCGGTAGTTATGCTTTTGCTTGCAACTTTGATTTCTTCTTTCTTTGTGATCTTTTCTCCTGAAATAGTATGAGTACTTCTACACTTGGGTGTGATATGTCTACATCTTCTACAATTGAAGCAGGTCTTTATTTTCTTCCAGTCATCCTTGTTTTTATCCTTCTTGAAATTGTTTCATCATGTCAAGTTGTTATTATAATTTCCTTGTCTTTCTCTAAATCCACCTCAGGGGTTAAATCCTTCTCGATGGTAGGTATCAGTTATTGGTTTGCTGCTTGAGCCAGAGTTGTGATTCTTGTTTTCTATTTATATTTGTTGTACTGATAGAATTGTATGTGCTGATTTGATAACCATGCCAAAACACCATTGTTCATGAGTATATGGGCTCCCTCTCTCCTTAATATGAGTTTCCAGCCACTGCGAAAGGGTCTTAAATAAGGTGTCAGCTTGTGCACTACAAGTAATGTGATTGTCATCATCATAAGGCATTTCAATGATGATAAGATTGGTGTTGATTTCTGCAGTGAAAGCTTTAAAGGTTTTGCTTCCTTCAGTGTTAAATCTTACTATAGCCTGTCATTTCTTTGCTTTAGTGATATGTGCACTACTGTGGAATTTATCAATCAGTAAGGATCTAAGGCCTTGTTGGACAAGGATATTTAGATATCCTGGTTGGGCTACACTAGCTACTTGAGCTGTTACCAGAGTTGTATCTTGCCAGGTTAAAGGCTTTCTAGGCAGATTTTGCCACCAAATTGCTGCTGATTTTCTGAGAAATCCAGCAATTTTGTTGACTTGTGCATATGACTTGGCATATACTTGTTCAAGTATATAAATGATGTTGTTGGTGAGTCTATCATCTGGTACTTGATCATTATTCCAGCTGTTGGCATTGTAATTGGCTTCAATGACTGATATAAATGCGGTAGCTTCTTTGGCTTCTCCATCAAAGAGTTGTAGGTTGACTGCTTTGGTTGTCTAACTAAGTTGTGTTACTTGTCCTACAAGTGCAGTTAAGGCTGCTACTTGTATAGTTAATACTGTAATTGCGGCGTCAGCCATTATATCGATGAATATAGTTGGTGCAAGTAGTGGTGATGTAGGAAGTTCATTTTCTCCTCTGTCAGTTTATTGGATGTATTCTCTTGCTTCGTGATTAAATATTTCATCTTCTAAGTTGAGGTCTTCTAATTCTTCAAGTATGTCAGCTTCGAGTGTAATTCTTTGAATGGTTGTATCTGCATCTTCAATAAATGCAGTGTTGGCATCATAATAGATAGTTGTGTCAGGTTCATGTAAGTCACTTATGTTGGTTGCTTCTCTAAATGTTGGTCTGCTCGGTCCGGTTGTATGTTGGAATATAGATATTGTAAGGTTGATAGGTTCCTTGATAGATAGTGATATGATAGGTATAGTTAGTCCTAATGGTGTTGTTTTTGGCAAATCATATGAGGCCTTTAGCTACTAATTTCTCAAATAATCTGTTTGCAATTTGGTAGTAAACAGTGTCTCAGTGTGTTGAGTAATCAAATGGCAAGTTGGTAATCCAGTCTTTAATGATTTGGCAATTATTATATCCTTGTATGGTAGATGTGAGGTTGGTGAATTGGTGTTTAGCTTGTGTGATAGAAACAATATTATGATTGCCTTTAATGTTTTCATAGAGAAATCTTGAAATACTTTGAAGTAGGCTTCAGTTGTAAGAGGGTTTTCGAATTCTTCTAAAAGTTCATTGTAGAGTTTAAGGTATGTTTTGCCTCATAAACGAGCTACTGTTGTTGAATCAGTGCTTCATAGCAGTTGCTGATATTGTGTTCACTTGAAGAATTCTATGATGTATATAGCCTCTCTAGCTGATGGAAGTGAGATGTGTGTGGTGTTTTTAGTAGCACTTCGAGTATATTGGTTGTGTCTAAAAGGGATTGGTAATTCTAGGCTTTTATAAAAATATTAGTAATATGTTTCAGATTATTATAACAGTTTTTCATTACTGCTGCTACCAAGTTGTAAGGGGGTTTCTCCTAAACTACCTGTGAGGAAGTGTCTGATGATACTAATCTGCATTGGACTTAGGAATCTCCAAGTACGTTACAAGGTTTCTAAGGTATCAAAAGTACTTTATTTCTTTATAAGAATATTAATTAGGATTTTCAGACTTATAGTCTTTTAGCACTCTTGATGTGTATAGAAGGGGGTGAGATCTTTAGCTCTCAAAGGGATCTTAAGTGTGCACTGCTATTGAACTGAAGTTTATTGAATAAAGAATTAAGGGATATTTATACAAAATTCTCGAGGTGCTATACAGGTAGCTGCCCAGGTTACTACTCAGAATATGATTAGTTATGCTATATTTAATTTATAAGTTCTATTCATTATTGAATAAGATATTAACAATGTTGATAGTATTAACAGTGTTGATAATTTTGGCAGTATAGATAATATCCACAGTGTTGATAATTTTAGTGGTGTGGATAGTATCTATAGTGTTGATAATTTTGGTAGTGTGGATTTCTTCTTCTGTGTCTGATCCAGATATAGAAGTATTAGTTTTCTCTTTGATGCAGTTATTGTCTACTAGATAATTTCCGAGGAGGTAAAGTAATAATGTTTCTTCTTCTATATTCTGCAAGTTTTTCCATTGATGTAAACTTAGATTACTAAGGTGTTTCAATGTGGAAGGCCAATGTTGGAATATATTGAAGATCCTTTTGGCAATGCGTCTTTCCCAAGGGTTTAATTCTAGATATTCAGCGGATTCTTATTCTGTCAGTTCTTGATGGTTTTCTTGCCTTAGTTATAAGGCATATCCTATTTGATAGTAGCTTCTAAATTGTTTAGCAGTGTTGTTGAATTGGTGAATGCTAATATTCCTTTTTGCAAATTCTACTATGTCAATAGTATCCTTTTGGGTTACTCTTGTATATAGTTGTAGTGGTTCATTATATTAATTAATAATTGCATTTTCCACTATGTTCTTGATCTGTTTGTAGTTTAGTCTAAGTGGAGTTGATTATCTGGCAGTATTTCTTTGCTGCGGTTGAGTCAGATAAGGCTCTTGAGTCCTCTGGTTTTGGTGGCTGATGGCAGATATGGTTGTTTGTTATGTTTCTGCAAGTATTTGTTACTGCTTTTTATATATATCACTCTTACAGAAGCATAGTGCTCTTTTTCTCTATATCTCTTATATATCCTCATATCTGGCTAGGTGCAGTCTCTGGATATATATCTATATTAGTTATACCTAAAGCATCTTAGGTTCTTGATTGGGTATAAATTCAATCTAGTTATAGGGGTCAGATTTGCTATAAATTATTAGACTAGTTACTATGCATCAATTTGCCTTTTAAGATCCAAAATATATATGGTCATCTTGCTTATTTGTTCAATGTGGCTAGGTTCTTTTATAAGGCTACTCTCTAGTTGAGTATAGCTGGTACAATAGTAGGTATAACTGCTGATACTGCATAGGGTTCTTAGAGATTATTTAGCAATATCTGCTATATTATATTTTAACCCAGATTTCGTACAGCCCAATATCTCTGCACATAATCAACTTTCTATACATAATTCAGTCCAACCAGGCTAGAGCATACTTGAATAGTAATTCTTAGTAAAGTCTATTTATAAAAGACTGCTCAATGATGAGGTTCTGGTTGGCTACCAGATATCCTACAAGGTCTACTGCATGTTGGATCTTCATGTGGAAGGTAAAGAGGCTTTCATTCATCTCTTAATATATTGACACTAACTAATCCTTTATATTTTACTACATATTAGTCATATGGTAGGTAGCTCTTAACTATAATGGTATTGATAAAAGTTACTATAGTGTTGGCCTCTGTATTTGCTCCTCCTACTTCTATATTAAATCCTCTATTTGCTATGATAATTGTAGCAGTATCATATGCAATCTTGGCAGGTCCTTATAGAACTGTTTCTAGAATATTCACTTTTGCAATAATGGTAAACTGTCAGATTATATTGTAAATCTACAAGTCTTTAATAAACTTAATTACTGATTTAGCTAGTATGTAACTAGTAAAGGTTGGTAGTCTTTCTATTATTTCTAGTTTGTTATCTGATTCTTCATCAGATATTTCATAAAATAACACTTGTAGGTTATTACCAAAATTGATAGCTGATTTTTTATCTAATGATAACCTGTTGTGCACTATAAGAGAGGTGATAGATTTTCTTATTTTACTATAGTCACTATCAGAAGGGTCAGGTGTAATGAATTCTTCTTCTTTAGAGCTAGAGCTGTTTGGTGATCTTTTTCATATAAAAAGTAAAGGTGTTCTTCAGTAATCTATCTTGAATGATGCTATCTTCTACTATAGGTGCACTGTTGTTACTTGAAGGGGTAGTTCAGTCCTACTTAAATGAGAATGTGAGAGTCAGTCTTTCAATAACTCTCCTACCAGTTGATACCAAGATATAATAAATGTACTAATAACTGGTCATTCATTTGTTAAGAATGCTCAGAATTATGGATGTGATATCTCTCTTTATATATCCCTACTATAGCTAATTATACTATGCTCTTCAGATTTTACTATAACTAATATTGAGATATTTCAAGACTCTATACAAACTGATTTATTTAAATAGAAATAGAGGGGGTATTTATACAAATTTGATAGAACTGAAAGAACAAATAAGAAAGACTTTACTACAAGTATAACTCAATAACTGTGAATGATATTCTATTAATAAAAATAAGATTGGTCACTAAAAACTAGGTTTGTTGCTGGTGGTAAAATTACTTGCTAAAAATGAAGTTTGTTATTAAAAATGATACTAATTAAAAATGAAAGAGAACAGAATATCTTAGTAACTCTAAATCAAGTATAGTATTAAATTTATAGAAATCAGGTAAGTTGAGGGTTGGCTATTATAATATTAAATAATTAAAGAGCTTAATATAAGAATGGCTATATAGATAATACTACTATTGTTAGGAAAACATTTTCAGTTTATAGTCTATAATTAGTATCTGTACTTGTAGGCTATTCTCAGACTGTTCTAGCTAGTTTATAGTTTATGAATATTATTCTGGAGTAGTTTATAATTTGTGATGTTATTCTAAAAGTATTCTAAAGTAGTTTATAATAGTTCTAGCAAGTTTGCCAAAAATAGTTTATAGTTTATAACTAGCATCTGTATTTATAATTATTTAGTTTATAATATTATAATAAAATAGTCTATAGACTAAATAAATATTTTTCTAATATAATATAATTTAGCTTATAATAAAACTTTAAATAGAAAATATTTATAACTAACTGCTTTAATGATCTTAGTAATAAAAGACTTCTAAATATAGAAATCTTTTTGAAGAGATATGACTTTTCTATATAACAGATTATTAGGAAAATATTTATCTAGTTTATAAACTATTTTACTATATATTATGAACTAAATAGTTATAGATATAGATACTAGTTATAGACTATGAACTATTTTTAGTAAACTTACCAAAACTATTGCAAACTATTTCAAAATACCTCTAGAATAACATCATGAATTACAAACTACTCTAAAACAATATTTGCAAATTGTAAACTAGCTAAAATAGCCTGAGAACAGCCTATAAGCATAGTGTGATAGCTGACTTACAGATTGTCTAATTTCTACAAATTTACTACTATGCCCAATTTAGTTATAGTAATCTTCCACTTTTGAATATTTGTATCATATAATCATATCTGCAGCTGTATGCTACCCACTTTAGTAGTAAGGATATCATAAAAGATATATCCTATCTACTACAGCAGTAAAGATAATACTTCAGTAGTAATTATATAATTTGCAATAATCAAATTATTATCTTTATAGTGAAGTCTTTTTATTTCTTTAATTTTATATAAATACCCTCTCTATTTCTATCTAAATAAATCAGTTTTATACAGAGTCTTCAAATATCTCAATATTAGTCATAGTAAAGCTTAAAGAGTATAGCATAATTAACTGTAGTAAGGATACATAAAGGGAGATATTACATCCATAATTCTGAGCATTCTTACTTAGTATATTTGAATGTAGAATGACCAATTACTAGTACATTTGTCACATCTTGGTGCCAACTGGCAGGAGAGTTATTGAAAGACTAACTCTTATATTCTTATTCAAGTAAGACCAAACTACCTCTTTAAGTAATGATAGTGCACCCATAGCAGAAGACAGCATTGTTCAAGACAGATTACCGAAGAACATCTCTGCTTTTCATATGAAGAAGATCACTAAACAGCTCTAGCTTTGAAGAAGAAGAATTTATTATATCTAACCCCTCTGACAGCAGCTATAGTAAGATAAGAGAATTTATTATCTCTCTTACAGTATATGATGAGTTATCATCGAATAAAGAATCAGCTATTGACTTTGGTAACAATCTACAAGCATTATTTCATGAAATATCTAATAATAAATTGGACAATAAACTTGAAATTAACATAATTAATATATATGAAATGATAGAAAGACTACTGACCTTTACTAGTTATATATCAGCTAAAGCAATAATCAAGTTTATTGAAGATTTGTAGATTTACAATATAATCTGACAGTTCAATAATGTTGCAAAAGTAAATGTTCTAGAAGTAGTCTTATGAGGACTTACCAAAATTATATATAATACTGCAATAATTATTATAGCAGCAAATGGTAGATTTAACATAGAAGCAGTATTAGGAAAATAGTTTTAGTTCTATAGGTATTCTAGAGTTGTTTGTACTGTTCTAGCCTGTTTGTATATTCAATTGTGAACAGCAACTGAACAGTAACCAAACAGCAATATGAATTAATATATAAGTATAAATACTAGTCATAGACTACAAACTATTATTGATGAACTAAATATCTATAAGCATAAATGCTAGTTCCAAACTACAAATTAAAATTAGCAAACTGAATGAATATATCTATAAGCATGAATGCTAGTTACAGACTATGAACTAACTATTTGTAAATAGAACAGTTATATGAATAATATTGGAATAGGTTATAAAAAAAATATAGGTATAAATGATTTTGTTTTATTACTTATTATGCTAATGTTTTACTACATACTCCTATTTGATATTGCTAGAACTACTTTTTTCTGAATTATTCTAAATAATTCTATTACTTTCTATTGTTGCTTTTATTCTCTCTCCATTATTCTAAGTAGTACCAAATCTAGCTCCAAAGGTATATCAGGAATTTTCTGTTGTAATTATTAGCTTATTATATCTCTCTTCCATTATCAATGATCGATCATACGTTACTCAATTGTGGCTTAGACGATCTTTATTTGTATCAACCAATCACAATTTAGCATTAATAAATACATGCATATTGGCTTCATAAGCCAGTGCGCTCTTTTACTCCAAAACACACATTCGAAGATCAAATTTCAACAGGTTATAAGCCCTGAGCTACTCGAATTGCAGCTTGACAACTTGAGATTTATGCAATCATAGCATCTATGCAATTACAACTGCAATTACTGTAAGTGTTTATTTAACATTGTAAACAACGCATCAAATAATGCAATAAACAACGCGACAAACGACACTGCGATAAAGCAACGCAATAAACAATACATAACAACATAGCATTCAACGATGTGATACAATGAAATGGACAATCTATATACATCATCGTCATCAATAACAAGATCGATAAGATTGCGGTCTAAATCAAAAACAGATAACAGATATCAACCCCCTGATGATGACGACAAAGGATTGAATGGCAACCATCAGAGTAATATTGAATTTAGCCTCGATCGACAGGAACAGATGGCTACAACAATCAGAAATCAGGAAGATAAATTAGACATACTGGCAACCCTAATAGGCGAATTGATAGTAAAAATCGACAAAACAAATATATCATCTAGTGCGCCAACCAATCAGAACATAGCTACAGGAGGCAACATACCACAAAGACAATCACCATCACCATCACTAACAACATCAACAAAGCTTAACGATCTGGCGAAGGAGTACCTGAGATTGATCAACAAATTCGATAGGTCAGGAGGCGCACCCAGATTGTTTGATTACTTTGATGCCATAGAGCAATTTATCACCAGCGCCAAGCTATCAGTACAAAAGGAGGAAGTCAACGCAGCGATCAGTAAAATTATAGGCAACACTAGAATGTGGTTACGGAGGCATGTGAACACATCGGGAGAATTTGATTTATGGAATGAGCTTAAAGAGGCTATGATGCAAAAATATGCACCAATGGAATAATTGTTACAAATGCATGATAAGCTTGCGATGATGAAGCAAAAAGGATCGATTGAAGATTATAATAATGCTTTCAACCAGATTATGGCGTAAATCGAAGACATGACTGATACAGAAACTATACTGCAATATCTCCGGGGTCTAAGCCCTAGGTACTGGGAATTAATACTTATGCAAGAGAATATGCCAACAATGTTGGAGGCTTTACAACTCGCATGCATCAGGTTTGACCCAGATAGTAAATAAAGGCATGACGAAGCCCACGCGACAGACTGAGGTGGCTACCGAGGCGGCGACCGAGGTGGCTACCGAGGTGGCGACCAAGGCAGCTACCGAGGCGGCGGTCGCGACAATCGAGGCGGAAATGCTGGACAAAGCCAAGGCTATAACAATGATAATGGAAACAATCGAGAAGGTCATCATAATGACCGAGGTGGCAATTGCAGAGCCCATCGAGGCGGGAATTTTCGGGAATACCCTCAGAAATGTTATGTCTGTAAGGGAGAACACGAAATATTTCAATGCAACAAATTCAATGATTGGGTAAAAACAGAAAAAGAAAAGGCTAAACTGAGAGCCGAAGCAAATCTGGCAATTGGCGCTATCATCGATTCGGGTGCCATGCAACATATGTTCAACCAATTGGAGATTTTCGAGATGGTGGCTGAGTATGACGGCTTGGTCACGTGTACAGGGAACGAGAAACTACATGCAATGCACATTGGGACAATTGAGCTTGACAACAAGCTGAAATTACAGGATGTCTTATATGTACCGGAGATCACCAGAAATTTAATATCTGTACGGGCATTGACATGTAATGGAAATGACATAACCTTCAAAAGTGATGGATCAGTAATTAAAATCAGCACGGATCATGAAGAAATCAAAATCGGACAAGCCAATGGTGACCTATTTCATTTATCAATATCACCAGAGCTAGAGCTAGAAGCAAACATTGCTGATTCCAAGATTGATAACTACACACTATGGCATCACTGACTGGGTCATCCAGGCCGAAATATTCTGCAATCAATCAACAAATTTGTCACAGGGCTCAGAGATGTACGGCTGTTGACCAGACAAATCGAAATATACACTGGGTGTGAACATGCGAAGTTGCACCACAAGCTGTTCAGACATGCGAAAAATCGATCAATAGAGCCTATCGGAAGGGTGCACTCAGATATATACAGGCCGATGCCCATGCCATCAGTCAATAGAGCGAAATATATATTAACATTCATCGATGATGCCACTCGCTACATTATAACTTATTTTATTGACAACAAAAGTGATATATTTGATTGATTCCGGACATTCAAGGTGTTCACCGAAATGCAATTAGGCCGAAAACTAAAGATTCTCTGATCCGATGGAGGAGGAGAGTATGTAAATACCGAGATGCATGAATTTTTAATCAAAAATGGAATTCATCATGAAATGATGATGCCGGACACGCCGCAACAAAATGGTGTTGCCAAACGATATAACCGGACATTGATGGAGTCAATCCAGGCTATTAAAATCACTGCCAGCATACCTGATGAACTTTGGGCTGAACTTGCCGCAAGTGCTACATATTTATGCAACCGATTGCCAACGCGAGCCAATAAGGAGAGTGCTTCACCATTTGAATTATGGCATGGTCACAAGCCTGATATCAGTAACTTGCGCGTCATATGGGCTGACACATATATATATATTCGCAAAGGAAAAAGGTCAAAACTAGTGCCCCAATCCAAAAAGCTTAAAATGATTGGCTATTATGACGAAAAGAAGGCATACAGGCTCTAGGATCCAACCAATAGGAGGATAGAGATCAGCCGTGACATTACATTTGATAAATCTATTATATTAAAATCCCCAACAATTGTTAACCTAGAAGATCAAGAATATGTCATTGAAGCGATCATCGGAGAATATAAGATTGATGAAAAAAGGCAATATCTGGTTAAATGGCTAGGCTATGATGATGATGACAACACCTGGGAGCCAATTGAACAATTGATAGACACTGAAGCTCTACAAATTTAGCAATATCGCATGTCAGAAGCTAATTTAATTGAATTGACTGATGACCCAATGACCTACAAGGAGGTAATTTCTCTGCCTGATACAAAGCTTTGGGAGGAAGCGATCAATCAAGAGCTTAAATCACTTAAGAATAATGACATGTGGATGATTGTACCTGAGGTACCTGCAGGACACAAGCCGATTGGATGCAGATGGGTTTTTAAAAAGAAGCTCAACACTGATGGATCGGTTGCCAGGTATAAGGCAAGACTAGTTGCCAAGGGATATTCACAACAGCAAGGAATTGATTATGATGAAACATTTGCCCCCATGGCGAAATTCACATCGATCAGGGCACTTTTATCGATCGGTGCAGTCCTAAACTTAGAAATTTACTAAATGGACGTAAAAACTGCGTTCCTGAACGGTGATCTTGATGAAGAGATCTACATGATGGTACCTGAAGGAATCGACCAATCGGAGCTATCACCAAGAGCTGTGTGTAAGCTCAATCGATCATTGTATAGACTAAAGCAATCACCTTGTATATGGAATCAGAAGATCGACAACTACCTCAGCCAATCAAATTTTATAAGACTACAATCAGATCACAGCATTTATCTAAGAAGGAGACAAGAAGATCAATCGCTAATAATTATTACCATATATGTCAACAATCTACTAATTCTGGCTGATTCAATAGAAACGATGAACAAATTTAAGGCGGAACTTAGCAATACATTTGATATAATGGACTGTGGCAAAATTAAATATTTTTTGGGTATTTGAGTCATGCATGATCGAAAAACACATACAATCACAATTGATCAAAGTTACTTCGCCAATCAAATCATTACAAGGTTTAACATAATGGATGCCAAGCCAATCAGTACACCCCTTGATCCATCTATTCAACTCAAAGCTGAAGGGGGAAAATCTGCAGACCAAAGTCTATTCAGACAAATAATCAATAGCATAATGTACCTGATGATTGGGATGAGACCTGATCTAGCTGCTGCTGTCAGCATCATCAGTCAATTTTCAGCCAATCCAATGCAAGAACATCACCACACCCTCAAACGATTATTAAGATATATTAAAGGAACAGCCAATTATAAGCTGTGCCTTGGACACGATCAGGATCTAAGACTGATCGGTTTCAGTGATGCCAACTGGGGAGGAGATATTAATATATGACGATCAACCACAGGTTATATTTTCAACCTATCAGGAGGAGCCATCAGCTGGTCAAGCAAACGCCAACCAACCATTGCCCTATCAACAACTGAGGCAGAATATATGGCATTAGTACATGCGACAAAAGAAGCCATTTAGCTACGCACCCTATTGGATGAGCTAGGATATTTGCCGAATTGTGTGACAACCTTATTTGAAGACAACCAATCAGCAATCGCCCTCACCAAAAATCCAATTAATTACGCTCGATCAAAGTATATCGACATTCAGCATCACTTTATTCAAGAGAAAGTTGAATCAAAGGTAATAGATATCATTTATATAGCGACAGATGAAATGATCACTGATGTATTAACCAAGCCACTTGTGCGACCAAGACTTGAAATATTGATCACAAAAATGGGCTTACGTAACTAACTTTTTAAAACTTTTATGTTCTTTATCATGTCATTCTTATCACTCAAGTAGTATTTTACATATAGTTATTTGCAGTGAATGTACTTCATGGATGCCATTCATGATGTACAGTTGAACATTTTCTATTCTTTTATTTTTATTTATTTATTTTTATCAAGATATGTCAAGCAGGAGGAGTGTTGTAATTATTAGCTTATTATATCTCTCTCCCATCATCAACAATTGATCATATGTCACTCAATTGTAACTTAGACAATCTTTATTTGTATCGACCAATCATAATTTAGTATTAATAAATATATGCATATTGGCTTCATAAGCCAGTGTGCTCTTTTACTCCAAAACACACATTTGAAGATCAAATTTCAACATTTTCAAAGGTAATTCATTGATGTCATCATTATTAGATTATTGCCCAGAGTTCCTAAATTTAAACTTCTGAGCTAAGTCTTAAATCTGGGCTGAAGTGATATGATCTTTGACTTTGTTCACCATCCTAACCTATTTGAGATATATTTTCTTATATTTTTTCTTGTTAAAAGTTCACAGATGAGATTTAGACTATGTAATATATTCAAGCTGGATATATAATTAAAAAAGATAAAGATATAATCAGAAAAGAGTTCATAGAATAAGTTTTTATAAAATATCAAAAATGTTGGTACAAAAATACTCACAAATATAATAATAACTACAAGTATGTGATAATTAATATTCTTACCAAGCTCCACCACTCCAATGAACTGTAGTTTCTTGCTGAACAGCAAGTAATGTAGAGATTATTTGATATAGTTGCTGGTAAAAGGATTTATATACTTTTCTGACTGGTCCTTATTATATATAAATCTGTTGTCTTGTTTTAAATACTAAATAGCATCTTAATAAAGGCATACTACTTTGAAAGGGACTATTTTTGCAGGGAACTTGATGTCCTTAAATATGTGATCAAATTTTTTTTTGAAAACCTTATGAATGTAGAAGCATGATACAGTTATTTGATAGGCAATCTGTATAAATAAGTTATGAATGAGTTTGTAAACCAGAAAGGGAATTATTAGAACTATTAATAACAAATCAAATTACTATAGCATAAATCTCACTATATTTGTTATTCTCATGAAAATTGAAATCCTTCAGAATTTTCATAATAATGCCATTGTTTTTATCATTACAATTAGGGAACAGATCTTTGAAGAAAAGATGCTAGATAAGCTTTTACATAATAGTTCTTTATTTCACATCAGAAATCTTGTAGTTTGTACAGAGTTTGCCAACTGGTAAACTTAAACTAATAATGCAAAATAAGTTTAGAATTGTTAGATACATGTGAATTATTAATAAAAACAAATTGTATATATAATTAATAAGCAATATAATATGATATATATATTTTTTCTTTTTGATTTAGCTTTCTTTGAAATTTGCTTTGTGACTTCTATCAAAAGTAATTTTATTTCTTCCTTGCTAACCTTAAGAGTTGGTATGAAATTGCTGCTGTTGAATTTCTTATTTGTAGGCTTAGATGTGTTTGTGTTCTTGTTTGAACTAGTAGTAGTTCTAGTGCTCTTGTTTAAGTATATGTTCATAAGCCTAGATATGTTTCTCTTTTCAGGCCAGCTATGTTGTTACACATTTGTATTACTATTGCCTCTATTCTTGCTCTCACTTTTGCTCTCATTGCTATCACTGCTCTTTATATTATTGTTACTATCTAACAAAGCATTGTTCAAGCAATTGCTGGATGAATTGCATCTGATTTGGCATTTGTCTCTGTCTCTAGAAGGTTTGTAGCACCATTATTAGTATTTGTCATCCCTAGAGCTTTTGTTCTATCATTGGTAATTGTTTCTACTATCTTCATCAGAGACTTCCTGATACTTTTGACATTTAGCTGAATTTAGCCTATCTCTGTCCTCATCAACAATTTTATAATACCATGGATATTTGGTTATTTTATGCTTTTCAGAGTCCCCAACAATGCTACAGGATTGTTGGCATTTGTTCAATGTATTACAGTCTTCCTCAGAGACTTTATCTTAGCTGTTTCTATCTTTATTCTCATCAAAGATTTTGCAGTTTCATAGGTATTTAGTTATTTTATACCTGTTAAAGTCCCCGACACCTCTATGAGATCATTGAGATTTGTTCAAGGTGCTGCCACAGTTTTCATTAGAAACTTCTTCATTGATTTTATATTTTCATAACTATTTGGTTATTTTGCACCTATCAGAGTCCTCAATATCTCTGCGAGATTATTGGAATTTGTTCAAGATACTACTGCAGTCTTTAGAGACTTCTTCATTTTAGGTCTTAAATGCATTTTCCGAGTGCTTGGCTTTATTTATAGATTTCAGTGCAAACTCATTTATAAACTTTAGCATAGACTCATTTATAGACTTCAGTATAGACTCATTTATAGACTTTGGTATAGACTCATTCATAGACTTCAGTACAGATTTCTCAGCCCTAGTCCTAACCATTAAAATATTAGTGTCCTTTTGATGGAGTACTAGAGAAGCTCATAGGAAATTTTATTTTTGAATAGTTTTTTTTTTGTTTTTGTTTTTTAAATTTTTTTTGTTTTTTTTTTTTTTTTAATTTTTTTTTTTTTTTTTTTTTTTATTATGAAACAATAGGAAAAATATATTAAAGTTTTGATCTCTGAATATGTTTTTGGGGGTAGAAGAGCACAATGGCTCATAAAGCCAAATATGCATGTATTTATTAATACTAATATATGATTGGTTGATACAGACAAAGATCATCTAAGCTATGATCAAGTGATGTACTATCGATCATTGATAAGAGAGAGATATAATAAGCTAATAATTTCAACACTCCCCCTGCTTGACATATCTCAATAAATATGTAAAAAAAAAATAAAATGTTCAACTATACATCACGAATGGCATCCATGAAGTATATTTACTGCAAATAACTATATGTAAAATACTACTTGAGTGATAAGAATGACATGATAAGGGAAATAAAAGTTTTTTTTTTAAAAAAAAGGTTAGTTACATAGGCCCATTTTTGTGATCAACATTTCAAGTCTGGGTCATGCAAGTGGCTTGGTTAATGCATCAGTGATCATTTCATCTATTGCTATATAAACAATATTTATCATCTTTGATTCAACTTTCTCTCAAATAAAGTGGTACTGAATGTTAATATGCTTTGATCGAGCATGATTAATTGGGTTTTTGGCAAGGGCAATTGCTGATTGGTTGTCTTCAAATAAGGTTGTTGCACAATTCTGTAAATATCCTAGCTTATCCAATAGGGTGTGTAGCCAAATGGCTTCTCTTGTCACATGTGCTAATGCCATATATTCTGCTTCAGTTGATGATAGGGCAATGGTTGGTTGGCACTTGCTTGACCAGCTGATGGCTCCCCCTGATAGGTTGAAAATATAGCCCATGGTTAATTGTTGTATATTAATATCTCCTCCCCAGTTGGCATCACTGAAACCGATCAGCCTTAGATCCTGATCGCATCCAAGGCACAGCTTATAATTGGCTGTTTCTTTAATATATCTTAATAATCGTTTGAGGGCATGGTGATGTTCTTGCATTGGATTGGCTGAAAATTGACTGATGATGCTAACAGCAGCAGCTAGATCAGATCTCGTCCTGATCATCAGGTACATTATGCTACTAATCATTTGTCTGAATAGATTTTAGTCTGCGGATTTTCCCCCTTCAGCTTTAAGTTGAATAGATGGATCAAGGGGTATACTGATTGGCTTGGCATCCATTATATTAAACCTTATAATGATTTGATTGACAAAGTGACTTTGATCAATTGTAATTGTATGTGTTTTTTAATCACACATGACTTGAATACCTAGAAAATGTTTAATTTCACCACAGTCCATCATATCAAATGCATTACTAAGCTCCACCTTGAATTTGTTTATCGTTTCCATAGAATCAGCCAGAATTAGTAGATTGTCGACATATATGGCAATAATTATCAGTGATTGATCATCTTGTCTTCTTCTTAGATAAATGCTGTGATCTGATTGTAGTCTTGTAAAATTTGATTAGCTGAGGTAGTTGTCAATCTTCTGATTCCACATACAAGGTGATTGTTTTAGTCCATACAATGATCAATTGAGCTTATACACAGCTCTTGGTAACAGCTCCGATTGTTCAATTCCTTCAGGTACCATCATGTAGATCTTCTCATCAAGATTGCCATTCAGGAATGCAGTTTTTACATCCATTTGGTGAATTTCTAAGTTTAGGGCTGTACCAATTGATAAAAGTACCCTGATCGATATGAATTTCGCCACAGGAGCAAATGTTTCATTGTAATCAATTCCTTGCTATTATGAATATCCCTTGGCAACTAATCTCACCTTGTACCTAGCAACTGATCCATCAGTGTTGAGCTTCTTTTTAAATACCCATTTACATCCAATCAGCTTGCATCCCACAGGCACCTCAGATACAATCATCTACGTGTCATTATTCTTAAGTGATTTAAGCTTTTGATTGATCGCTTCCTGCCAAAGCCTTATATTAGGCAGAGAAATTGCTTCCTTGTAGGTTATTGGGTCATTGGTTGATTCAATTAAATTAGCTTCTAGTATATAATCTTGCCAAATTTGTAGAGCTTTAGTGTCTATTAATTGTTCGATTGGCTTCTAGATGTTGTCATCATCATCATCATAGCCTAACCATTTTACCAGATATTACCTTTTTTCATCAATCTTGCATTCTCCAATAATCACTTTAATGACATATTCTTGATCTTCTAAGTTGACGATTGTTAGGAATTTTAATATAATAGATTTATCAAATATAATGTCGCGACTGATCTCTATCTTCCTATTGGTTAGATCCCAGAGCCTATATGCCTTCTTTTCATTATGATAGTCAATCATTTTAAGCTTTTTGGATCGGGGTGCTAGTTTCGACCTTTTTCCTTTGTGAATATGCATATATGTGTCAGCCCATATGACATATAAGTTACTGATATCAGGCTTGTGACTGTGCTATAATTCAAATGGTGAAGCACTCTCCTTATTGGCTCGCATTGGCAATCGGTTATATAAATATGTAGCACTTGTAGCAAGTTCAGCCCAAAGTTTATCAGGTATGTCAGCAGTGATTTTAATGGCCCGAATCAACTCTATTAATGTCTGGTTATATTGTTCGGCGACACCATTTTGTTGTGGCGTGTCCAGCATCATCATTTCATGATAAATTCTATTTTTGATTAAAAATTTGTGCATCTCGGTGTTTACATACTCTCCCCCTCCATCAGACCAGAGAATTTTCAGTTTTGGCCCAATTGTATTTTGGCAAATGTCTTGAATGCCCAGAATCGATCGAATGTATCACTTTTGTTGTCAATAAAATATGTTGTAATGTAGTGAGTGGCGTCATCAATAAATGTTAATATATATTTTACTCCATTGACTGATAGTGTGGGCATCGGCCCGCACAGATCTGAGTGCACCCTTCCGATAGGCTCCATTGATCGATTTTTCGCATGTCCAAAAGGCTTGTGGTACGATTTCGCATATTTACACCCAGCATATATTTCGATTTGTACAGTTGGCAGCCGCACATCTTCGAGCTCTGTGACAAATTTGTTAATTGATTGTAGAGTATTTTGGCCTAGATAGCCCAGCCAGTGATACCATAGTATATAGTTATCAATCTTGGAATCGGCAATGTTTGCTTCTAGCTCTAGTGATGTCGATAAATGAAATAGGTCACCATCAGCTTGTCTGATTTTAATTTTCTTGTGATCCATGCCAATTTTAACTACTGATCTGTTGCTTTTGAAGGTTATGTCATTTCCATCATGTATCAATACCCGCACAGATATTAAATTTCTAGTGATTTCTGGTACATATAAAATATCCTATAATTTCAGCTTATCGTCAAGCTCAATCATCCCAATGTGCATGGTGCATAGCTTCTCGTTCTCTGCACACGTGACCAAGCCATCATGCTCAGCTACTGTCTCAAAAATCTCCTATTGATTGAACATATGTTATATAGTACCTGAATCGATGATGGTATCAATTATCAGATTTGCTTCGGCTCTCGGTTTAGCCTTTTCTTTTTCTGTTTTTATCTAATCATTGAATTTGTTGCATTGAAATATTCCGTGTTCTCTCTCACAGACATAACATTTCCAAGGATATCCTCGAAAATTCCCACCTCAATAGGCTTCACAATCACCACCTCGATCGCCTCTGTCATTATGATAACCTCCTTGATTATTTCCATTGTCATTGTTATAGCCTTCTCGATTGCTTCTGTTATCATTGTTATAGCCTCAGCCTTATCCAGTGCTTCCACCTCAGTTGCTGCAACCGCCACCTCGGTAGCTGCCTCAGTAGCTGCCTCAGTCTGTCACGTAAGCTTTGTCGCACTTCTGCTTACTATCTAGGTTGAATCTGATGCATGCGAGTTGTAAAGCCTTCAGTGTTGTTGGCATATTCTCCTGCACAAGTATTAATTCCTGGTACCTGGGGCTTAGACCCTAGAGATATTGCAGTATAGCTTCTGTATCAGTCATATCTTTGATTTGCACTATAATTCAGTTGAATGCATTATTATAATCTTCGATCGATCCCTTTTGCTTCATCAGCACAAGCTTATCATACATTTGTAACAATTGTTCCATTGGTGTGTATTTTTGCATCATAGCCTCTTTAAGCTCATTCCACGAATCAAATTCTTCCAATGTATTTACATGTCTCTGTAGCTACATTCTAGCATTACCTGTAATTTTACTGATCACTGCATTGACTTCCTCTTTTTGTACTGATAGATCGGTACTAGTGATAAATTGCTCTATGGCATCAAAGTAATCAAACAGTCTGGGTGCACCTCCTGACCCATTGAATTTGTTGATCGATCTCAAGTACTCCTTCACCAGATTGTTAAGCTTTGTTGATGTTGTTGGTAATAGTGATTGTATTTGTATTTGTGGTATGTTACCTTCTGTAGCTGTATTCTGATTGGTTGGTACACTGGGTGATGCGTTTGTTTTGTCAATTTTTGCTATCAATTTGCCTAATAGGGTTGCCAATGTGTCTAATTTATCTTTCTGATTTCTAATCATTGTAGCCATCTATTCCTGTCGATCAAAGCTAAATCCTATATTGCTCTGATGATTGCCATCTAATCCTTTATCATCATTAAGAGGTTGATATCTGTTGTCTGTTTTTGATTTAGATCGCAATCTTATCAATCTTGTTGCTAATGATGATATGTATAGATTATCCATTTTGTTGTATCACGTCATTGAATGCTATGTTATTATATGTTGTTTATCATGTTGCTTTATTGCGGTGTCATTTGTCGTGTTGTTTATCGCATTATTTGATGTATTGTTTACAATGTTAAATAAATGCTTACTGTAATTGTAGTTGTAATTACTATGATTGCGTAGATCTCAGGTTGTCGAGCTGCAATTTGAGTGGCTTAGGGCTCATAATCTGTTAAAGTTTTGATCTCTGAATGTGTTTTTGGGGAGTAGAAGAGCACAATGGCTTATAAAGCCAAATATGCATGTATTTATTAATATTAATATATGATTGGTCAATATAGACAAAGATCGTCTAAGCCACAATCAAGTGATGTACCATCAATCATTGATGAGAGAGAGATATAATAAGCTAATAATTTCAACAAAATGATGCCTTTTTATATCTGAGATTATTACTAAAAGTTCAGCTAGTTTGGTGAAGTTAGTAAATAAAAAATTATTGCAGAAAATATTTTACAGAATAAGAAAGCTTAATAAATGAGAAAGTCTAATAAATAAAAAAGTTTAACAAATGAATATAACAAAGGGATATGTAAAAACAAATGCACCATTTGATTTTGACTAAGCTAATTAAAATTCAAGGCATTATGCTCTGTTATACTTTATTTTAGATATTCATGACATTTTGGGTATTTACAAATCTTATTTTTATTCCTTACATACCTCCAATTCAACCTTATAAACATAAAATAACTATGTTTATACCCTTGCCTTTTTGAAATGTATATATAAATACTCCTATTTAGTCTTTTGCATTTGGTGAACAAAATATAAATATTATAGTATTTTGTCAAACAATGTCTTTACTCATAGTGTTTGTTTCCTAAACTTTGTAATTAATATGAAGCTTTTTTATATCTTCTACAATTAGGGATTCAAATCCACCTTGGGCCTTGCTTGACATACCTACAAAAAACACCTTATCTATACTTGATATTTATTTAAAAGCTGAAAAGCTGAACCTTCTGTAAATAAAAATATTCTAGTTCATCAAAACTTTGAGGATTTTATAATGGTCTACATTAATAAAATAAGATACCAAAACTATGATTCCCAGTTATTACTACCAACTATACTATACTAGTATATAAGTAACCATCAAGTCCATATACTCTAGATATTCAGATTAAATATATATAACTAGTTATTGACAGTAAACTAACTGTAACTTACATTATCTACAAACCAACTATTATTGATAGTGAGCCAACTGCAACTAATATTATCTACAAACTTACTACTATTGATAGCAAACCAACTACTATTAATAGCAAGCTAACCATAACTGATTTTATTATCTATGAACTAACAACTAATAATGAACTAACTGATTACATCATCTATGAACTAACTGGTAGTATAGTTTTTGATAGTAAGGAAGTATATATATGATATAGTAAATTTATGGAAAAACTCCAATAGACACCCAAGTCTGATATGAATAATCCTCTATATCTCTAGAAGTATGAAGGTAAGATTTAGCTTACAGAGCTATTATTCCAAAATGGGAATGTATCCTAAATAACTGCAGGTCTATTCTAAGATAGTTTGTAGTTTACAATATTATTCTATAGTAGTTTGTAATTTATAATATTATTTTAGATATGTTTTAAAGTAGTTTATAGCTATTCTAACAAGTTTACTAAAAATAGTTTATAGTTAATAACTAGTATTTATATCTATAACTATTTTATTTATAGCTCTTAGTAAAATAGTTTATAAACTAGTTAAATATTTTCCTAATATACTTTTAGAAGAGATTGAAAGATATTATTCTAATAGTACTAGCTTTAGTAGATCTGATAACTATTTAAAAGTTTTCAAAAGCTAAGTAATATATAAGTATTTAGACTTAGCCTCATATATAAAGCTACTAAATTTACTATAAGGAAGTATAATTCTTATATATAGAAGAATTCTTCTTATAATTACTATTAGTTTTGATAATAATAGACTTTGTTAAAAT
>RBNK01000402.1:0-26692 GCA_003990785.1 Endogone sp. FLAS-F59071 | reverse complement strand
CATGTACAAATGCTTGTGATGTGGAAAATTTACAAAAATTGCGCGGGTGAAGAAAAAAACGAAGGTGAAGAAAAACGCGAGTAAAGAAAATAAAGCGGGTGAAAAAAAAAAAACGCGGTTGAAGAAAAACGCGGGTAAAGAAATAGAAATAACAAAGGTAAAGAAAAACGCGAGTGAAGAAAAATAACACTGGTGAAGAAAAACGCGGATGAAGAAAAAAAACACGGATGAAGAAAAAAAACACGGCTGAAGAAAAAAGGTGAGTGAGAAAAAACACTAGTGAAGAAAACCGCGAGTAAAGAAAAGAAAATGGGGGAGCTTGGCAAGCAAGCGCAACACTGGCAATGGATTTGCTTACTCTTATCATCTATTTGCCAAAAAGGAACCTCACATGGCATAAGGTGACTTCACTCAACCGAACTGAATGTCTGTTTTTCTTTTGATAGAAAGCTCGGCCTCTGCTAGTGCTATGCCCACAACCTCTGTTGATTTCGAGTGTCTGTCTTCTGTCTACTCGGATGGGGAAAAAGAGCTTCCGATCAAGGCACAAGGCGTTTTCAAACTGCCTGAAGTGGTTCAAACTGCCTGAAGGGGGAGCATGATCTACGGTCAGGATCGGGATCTTCAGATTTGTCGTAGTGTGCAATGCTAAAAAAAAAAAAAAACCTCCTCTACATAATTATAATTAATTAATTATATTCTCTGGCAAGCAAAATAAAATAAAAGGGATCCGTTGATCTCTCTGCTATCTGGGGAAAACACCGTGCAACACTAATAGAGCTCGCGGTTAACAACAGATACGGAGAGGTATGTCCTTAGTTTTATACATGGATACACCTCACACACTTACATTGCAAACTGTAGCGTAAACTTGAAGGCGTGGCAATTCAAGCAAACTCTTAAGCGGCGCCAAGGAGACAGTGAGAATTGCAAGGAAACAGATGAGGATGTCGCCTCAGAGCGATCCTTTCGATGATTCCAAAGATAATGACGATGAAGTGGCTTTAAATCAAGTAATTTTCAAAAGCTAAAGCTCGCGATTTATGCTATTAGAGAGTTTGCGCTACAAGGATATCCGGGAAAAATACACGGATTTCTTACTTTTACGAGGCATCATATAGGCATGGCAACATGCAACATGTCTCCATGTGACTGACGTCATTATAACGAGGGCAAACCTTAATTTGTTCCGGGTATATATAATTATAAAATAAATGACTTGACTGGTCATATAAACGAGGGTCGACTGTAATAATAATAGACCATCGAGGGGGCGTTCAAGTACCTCACATAATAATAACTACTGCTCTATTAACATTTGTGTCCATAAATAAATAAAGCGATCTTTCAGTCACCTCTTGACCAATTATTGGCATCTCTGTAGCATGCGGTGCAACACGTTGCCTGACAAATACACAAAAACCCGTACCATAAATTCTTAATCATCGAGCAAATTTAGTTCATCGTACAAGCGTTAAAGTGCTTGCCGAGAACTAAAAAAGACGAATCCTCATTATTACCTCAGGCGGTACAGGGGTTCAAGAAGGCTGCGCGTGGTGGATACGAAGCGGCGCATCAAGCAGCGACACAATTGCTCCAAAAGGTTTCGGAAAAGAAGCTCCAAGTGGGGAACGTGCATTTGGTGTTGAAAAGGTTTGGACCAGGGAGAGATGCAGCATTTGTGGCGGGTAGACCAAGAAAGCAAGGCGACTATAAAGTGTGAAAGGCTTGACTTTATAAAGACTTCTTCACAGCTTTGTTGATTGCCTGATGTTATTTCGCTGTTATGAACAATCTAAAAAGTTTTCATCTTGCTGTAAAAGGAAAGATTGGGCATTAACTGTTTTTCTAAAAATATCTTACTGAGATCATCGATGCTGGACGATCAAAGCAATGCCTTGGAAAATTGAAATTATGTCGACAGTGCGAAACGGAGCTGTTTTTTTTATATCTAATTCTACACGAAAACCTTATTGAATTTCACGTCCCAGCCCCTGTTATAGGGTAAGTATCGAATGGCTATGAATTAATGCAAAATATATATATTACAAAAGTGGTGGGGGGGGGGGTAATGCGAAGAGGAAGAAGAAAGGTAACGGGAAAAGAAATATAGGACGTAGATTTGTTATAAAGTGGAAGCTAATGACACGGTTATAACGAACCCGACAACCAAGTCCGATCACCTTCCACAATGTTCCGTCCTCTCGACCCAATTCCCCCGCTCATCACAGTCGTTCTATCAGATTCGAAGAAATAGATAATATTAATTAGAAGGATCGCACTAATTTCTAAATATGAGCATTAATTGTAATAGAGTTTCCTAAAACCTTACCGATCAAATAGCTCCAAAGTCACGCTGCTCAAAAACGCTGGAATACTATCGCGTTCATTTACCCAAAACCTAATTTGATTCTGCATGCTATTCATATATTCAGTATTACCACCACCTGCCAATTTCATCATGCCCATGTCGCCATCGTTGGAGGTGAAAATAAAACTATGGTCATCGGCTTCAGAATACATGGATTTAAGACGCACGCGTCCATTTTCCAAAAAATCAAGTTTATAACCCAGAAGGCTGTGTACGGCCTCTCGATATTCTGTCAGTTTGGCACCCCATATCTAAATTGGAAAGAGGAGGATAAATGTCGAAGACTCCTTTAAAGGTCAATTGCACATAAATACACCGGGAATACTACAAACCTGCTTGAATCGCTTCTCCCTTGCCTCCTTCGCCGCAATCTGCGTCTCTAAGCTCTTGTTTTCCTTCTGCAAATTTATTAAACTCTGCCTCGGAACCGTGTCAACATCCCCCAGACCCACGGCTTCGAGTTCCTCGGTCGCCCTCCTCTTCTTTGCAAGAGGGCCCGTGTCCCATGTATTCCCGATCGTACCATTCTGAAACCGCTGTAACTTATCTAACAATGCCTTATTCTCCACTTTCAGACCCTCAAGCGTACTTTCCCGTATTGCCTGAATGCCTGAAGCCGGGTTATCCCGAAGCTGTAATACTCGAGTTGTGTGCGGGTTGTACTCGCCGCGTGCGAGAGCTTCTTCTAGGATACCGATTTGATGACCCATGGAGTTCATTTCTTTTTGTAGAATTGCGTTTTCTTTTCGGAGATTGTTCATAGCTAATGTTAATGTAAGATATTAACTGTTAAATGCGCTTGCGCGTGCGACGCTAGAACAGTATCATCACTCCAGCTAAATTTTCATACTCACTTTCCAACAACTCCTCTTTTTGCTTTGTGATTTCAGCCACGTGACTATGCAAGGCTTTTCCAGATGCTGACCCAGCCATCATCTCAACTGCCTGCCCCTCGCCATTGGATGGGTTATCAGGTTTTGTGCTGTCATTTTCCGCAGCTGCTGCATGATCCTCGGCTTGATTGAGCTGTCGCTTGCATTCTTCTAGTAATTCCTCCAATTGTTCGATACGTTTTGCTTTTTGTATGTCATAATTACCTTCCATGAAGGTGGTTTCCTCGGTATCATATGTTTTCTAATATTTAAGGTGATATGGTTAGCTGTATATCATTAGCAATTGTAATAGTAATGCCGATGAGCATTCACGAATGGTAAGTATATAGTCACGAATGGTAAGTATATAGAGACCTACCAATTGCTCCCTCAAAAATCCAATCTCCTTCTGGGCCAACTGCTTACTCTTCTCCAGTCGTTTCATGCTACGTAATTCCTTCTGATACCTCTCATCCAAGCTCATATATTTCTCCTTGAACTCCTGCATCTACAGATAAGTGAAACGCAGATTAATATTATATATACAATGTATCGTTAATAATTCCTTATAAATCAGTGTGAAAAACATACATATCCCTCAACCTTCTCGATGTAGGCATCCCTGCTCTTAACATCTGCTGCTAAAATTCCCTGCTTTTCTAGTAATCCTGCAATCTCATATCGTTGAGATGCCAGTGTCTTGGCCATGTCATAAGGTGAGTCAAAGTCCGTATTATCCTTCTTTTCCAGAAAACTAGACCTGTAATAGTGTAGCATACAATGACATGATCCAGGGGTTATTGTCAATAAGACAGGTTATTGTCAATATGACAACCAAGCAAAATTGCATGGTCAAACATGCAACATAGACTTTGAACTTGCCATTGAACTTTCTCCTTTTTCAGCAAGGTATTCTCCACCTCCAGCTCACCCAGCCGGTGTCTTAGCTGATCCATACGAGATAATTCAGACTGCATGCTCGTTTTTTGTTCACGTAAAATTTCAATATTTTGATACAATTCTTTGTAGTGCTTGAGTTCTTGATTAAGGCCTCGGTTTTGTTTTTCCAAAGATTTGACATGGGCGACTTGATCTTAGGAAACCCCACCCACCCAAATTGAAAATAATAATAATAATAATAGTTGATATTTATCAGATTGCATGCCGCATACGATAAGGAATGAATCTGCTGACACAATCTGACAAACAAGTTAACCGCTCTTACCATGCAGCTGTTTGCTAATTATCCCGACATTTTCGCGATCTGCAGCCTGTCCACGTAGTTCGCGCAAGCTTTCTTCTGCTTCAGCAAGCTTCCGCTGGGACTCCAATAATAAATCGGAATTCGCTGCTAAATATTGAGTTTGTTGTTGCAACTAACAATCAATGAGGCAAAATTTTCCAAGGGATAGAGTAGTGAATCAGAACAACTATTTTCTTATATGAAATGAATAGAAACAGAAACTGATCAATTTTGTTTACCTGTTCCCTGGCTTGCCTGAACGAGTCCTCAAAGCCTTGTAACCGTATTTGCAAGCCTTTAATTTTCTGCTCGGCTTCACTTTCTTTGTGTCGATTGGCTTCCGATAATTCCGCAGACTCCTCTTTGAGTTTACGGTTGTCGTCTTTAAGCTGACGCACGAGACGGTCACTTTCTTGCTAAGTCCAGTTCACATACAAAGGACAAGAGGCGAGCAATATTAAACATAGAAGTGCTTCTACCAAAAACGATGCTGTAAAACATAACACAATCTTGTCAAATCGGACTATGAAGCTAGAAATCGAGGTAAAATACCTTTATTGTCACATTCTCCTGCTCTACCTCTTCCAATTTCTTTGACGCCTCTTTTTCTCTGTCGTAAAGATATTGAATATTGGATTCTAACCTCTGCCAATACCATTCATTTAAATGTATGTTGAAAGAATTTAATAAATCTGCAAATCAGAGGTAACACTTGCACACCACCTGGAGCGAACATCGTCTTGCTAACATAACAGCGCTGCCTCCCAGACATCTCGATCCTGCTAACTTGAGTATCGGTCAAGATAATATGATAGCGAACCTCAACTTTCATGATGAGCTCTTTGGCCTGAATTTCCATGTCACTTTTGGTCCTGTCCCATGCAGTGCTCTTCCGCTCACTATCCGTCCTGACGGTTGACAATTCGAACTTGAGGTCACTGATTTGCTTGCGCGCTCGGGAAAGCTCCACATCTGTCCGTAAATTTGATGGAACAAGATGAACAAAGGAATGTGCCAGCATGGCAAAGTTTCGAGGAAGATTATCCTAACGCTCTCCCATAGTGAAGGTAATCATTTGTAAGTAACCTGTGTGTGAATCCTGAGTGAAACTAGGCATTTGAGATGACGTCCCGAAGCTGGTCCCGAAATCCAAGCGATTACTACGATAAGTAGTAGGAGTGTCTTCGAGATCTCGGAGACTTAATCCTAGTCGTGACTAGTTAGAACAAATGTCTCGTTAAGATCCAGTGGTGGAAACCGTGGAACTTAGTACTACTTCAAACAATCCACGAAACGCGTGTCCGAAGGAACAAAGATACAACCTTGCCGCTGCCAACTGACGCTCCACTCACAAATTGGTCGAAACCGGACCGAATGTCCTGCATGTTGGAAGGTGCATGATTGCTATTTGCAGAGTCACTGAATCTTGCTGAATGACTTGTGGTGGGAGTTGAGGGTATGGTGGAGTCGTTGGGAGAGAAAGGCCTCTTGCGCGAAGGCTGCATGGCGGAGAAAGGGAGAAAGCGTAAACAGAGAACGCGCAACACTTGGTTAACAGTCACATCAACTTCGGATATATTAATATCAGATGAGCCAAGGAGAACGAAAGATAGTAAAGTAATGGCGAGGAGGTTTGGAAATTACCTTTTCTACATGTTGATTTACATCCTATGAGTTTGCTAGACTGAACTAATAATGACGACCTTACTGATGCGACTAATAGTTGCATGATATTATTAAAATATTTCCAGATACAGCCTTACTTTTTTGGTCCCAAGCTTTCACCCAAGCAGAGGAAAATCAATCCAACTATCTGTCCTTCTGCGATTGCGTCCTAACAATTATCCTCTGCCTTGAGTATTAGCCTAAAACTTCCTCGCGACTTTCCTCTTCTTTGCACAACCTCGTATCCTTTTTCTCCTTTAATCCAACACCTAAACTAGTGGCGCCCTATTAGACTGTTGCTGCCCTGAGGACTTTCGTTCCCCGTATTGACCCACTACATCCCATCCTGTCTGATTCGCAACTCTCCTCTCTTGACCTTCCACTCTCACACCCTGCCCATCTCGAGTATCTTTACGCCTTTCCTCGCCCCCGACCCTTCTCTGCTGCCCAGTCATCTGCCACTCTTCGATTCCATTCTCTTTCCACTTCTGGCTACTCAGCGGCTCCTTTACATCAACCATTGCGCCACCATAACCATCCCCGACCTCGGGTGCAGAGTACACCGTCAAGCCGCCGGTGCTCACGTATTCGCGCAATCCCTCCTCGACCTTATACCCAAACAATTCCATCTCCTCCAAAGCGACATGTGCGCGCGGGTCACGCTCCATCGCCAGTCTCTTAACCAAACCTATATAAGTCCCTTCCGGCGGAACAATCCCGTATCCCTTCATTTCTTCCAAGAACTTGAACGCGTCATCATATACTGGTTGCGTGCACGACAGTGCGATCATCTTAGCGTATGTTGCCACATTGGGCGATATTCCGGCAGCCTTCATCTCTTTTACCACCACATCGCCCAGGTCACGTTTCTTGGCAGTGATGCACGCCTCTAGCACTGCGTTATAAGTATTTACATCCGGTGTCACCCCCAGTGCGGCGGATTCACGATAAGTGGCTATGGCACGGTTGAGGTCACCTACCATAGCGCAGGCATGGATGATGATGTTCAACGCCACAACATCGACAGTTTTGTTCTCGCGACGGAGCTCCTCGAGCGCGTAGTAGGCGTTGTCTATGGCCGAGATGTCACCACGAATAGCGTGGTAAATTGGGAAAGCTGTTTCTTTCTCGGGTTCAATGCCATATGTGCGCATTATATCAAGGATAGCGAAAGCATTCTTGAGATCGCCCTTGACGGCGAAGGCTTGGAGGAGGGGAGCGAAGTGTGGTTCGGAGAAATGATAGTCATGAGCTCCAATGTGCTGGATCACTTCAGAGGCGAGTTTGGGGTCGCCGTGGTCGCCAGCAACGCCGAGGACGAGAAGGCATAGACCTTGATCGGGGCGGAAGTGGTGCTCTCTGAAAATTTTGGTCCAGCAATAGCAGACGTGTTGGTACTATTGGAAGGAAATCGAGATATTTAGACAGTGTGAGCCCATATATATACAAAAATCATATTCGAGAATTCGTACCGTTTTACATACAAATAAATCACTCTATCACACTTATCTCCAACTCACCAGTCCATCTTCTGCACATACTCGCATAACTTCCAAATATATCCTCGGGAACCCAGCCACACCTATATGCTCCATTTCGGCTTCCTTGAGCAGTTTGAACGCCATTTCGCTCTCACGGCAATCAATACACACGCGTAATAGGGCATCGTAGGTGGGTAACGTGGGTTGAAAACCTTGTTGGCGCACATCACGCAGGGTGTCAAGCGCGCGCTCTAACTCCATGTTGTTGCACATGCTCTTGATCAGGCATTCGTAAGAGATGGCTGTAGGCATGGTGCCCGACGCACGCATTTTTTCCAGTAGTCGATATTGCATGGAAGCGTCACCATCATGTGCACAGACCTAGTGAAGGAATGTCGCAATGGGAGGAAAGGAAAAGGTGTTATGTGATCCGGAAATACCCATAAAACCGACGAATTGTATCATGGTTGGAACATTGCTTACTTTGAGTAGTGAATTATAACTCACAATATTCGGCATAATTCCTACCATTTCCATCTCTTCCAAAGTATTCAACGCGTCTTCCACCATTTCAAATGTTTCATAAGTGGCCAGTAATGCGTTGTAGGTTGTCAGATCAGGCCGCAGCTTCATCTCTTTAATCTGTTGACACACTCTCAGCACCTGGTCAAGGGTGTGACCAGAGCCAAAGCTAGGGCCGGAGGTAATGGCCTCGAGTTGCTTGTTGTAGAGGGTGATTGGATCGGATGGGTGAGTATGGCGGACGAGTTGTGTTGTGGCTGAAGCGGTGCGGGGTGGTGACTCACGACGCACGAGAGTTGAAGAGGAGGAGGATCTCGGGAAGGTGAACCGCGTGGGACCTTTCCAATGGGCCACATGAAGAGGCCTTGATAATAGTCTCCTCGCGGCGTGCATTGCGTTGGGATGAGCGAAAAATTCCGCCTAAGCCACCGATCTGTTGACATGGCACAACGACGACGACAGGGGTGTATTTCGTGGCTTTTGTTGGCTCGGAGCACGCACAAATAAACACAAGTCCATCATAGTCTTTATCGCTTGCGTTTTTTCGTCCGGCTTTATAGAATGCAGACAGCCTGCTCTTCCCGATACTGAATTTGCCTACTACATGCTTCTTGCAAGGAAAAAAAACTGTGGATCTACCGGTCCATCCAAAACAATCTTCCAAGTTCCATATGCGGATTGTCCTAGGCTAATTTGTCAATTTGTCGCCCGGCGGCCGGCGGCTTCAGATATATTTAAGAATAAAGGAGATTCCGACAGTTATATATACATGGTAAGCAAGTTGCGGAACTCCAATGATAACCAAGTGGATGATCATGGCGTAGTCCATTAACCTTAACATGGGGAGTCCGACTCCACCTATTCGATGAGTGTGGTTTTTGGTTACACATGTTCTTTAAAACGGCTTATCTGACCGGAGATATTGTTTTCACTAAACGAAGAAAATCATGGTGTTCCTTCTGCCTTCTGCCCTTACATCCTGTCGTAACCCGCATCAGAAAACACCTTGGATTTCCATGCCGCGCGGAGGGCCCCCACCCAACCGAAAAGCTAGTAAAGAACTCCCCGTGATTCAACCAAGCTTCCCGTTGAGTTCCCACCCGCCTACAAGGGCTGGGCCCCCACCGAATGCTGATTCTAGCGAGTCATCCACCTCAATTCGTGATGTCGAGAGGTTAGGAACCGACTTGTCGCTCCCTACCAATGACAGATTAGATAATGAGGTCGAAGAACTTGAACCGGAAATTCAAGTGAAGGAATTGACGAGCGAATATATGGAGAGGCAGATCCACGCTCTCACAAAGATACAGATTGGCGCGTAGGTAACTCAAAAATATTTGAAGTGAGAGATTTATGACGGTTTCGATTTAATTTTCCTATCGAATTTTTTAGAGATCTGTGTGCGCCAATCTTGGATGTCCTTCGTGAAGGAGGTCGCGTGCTGGATATCGGGTAAGAGGCCAATGGAGAATTTCTTCTATTCACACCACGCACGAACTCTGACATTGTTGCAAAATTATACGATTCAGTTGCGGCCATGGATACTGGTTAATGGTAAACGTTGCTATACATTCATAAACAAAACTTCAGAGTTTGATTTTTGCTATATTGGTCCTCACCGGCTGGTTTCTTGAATGATCTGTTTTACTCAGGAGACCGCTTTGGAATACCCCCAAACCCAGTTCATCGGTCTCGACATCGCGCCAGTTTTCCCTACGGGGGACGTGCCTTCCAACTGTTTCTTTGTGCAAGCAGATGCAACGCATTTCCCACTACAGTTTTCGGACGGTGAATTTGATTTTGTGCATCAGAGATTTATGCAAATGTCAATCCCGCGAATTGAATGGGAGAGATTGGTGGGTGAACTTACCGTAAGTGACGGAATCGTGGCGAATTTGCGAACCATCACTAGTTCGATCCGGTAGGGCAAGATACTAATGTGCATTTCTTTGTTCCACAGAGGATATTGAAACCAGGAGGTATATTGTATTTTTTTTTGTTTTGTTTTGTTTTAGATATTATCGGTTAAGATATACTAGTGCAATTATAATATGACCAATGCAACCATTGTTTATAAAACAAATGTATTGTCCGAGTAGGGTGGTTGGAACTGAAGGAGAATGACATGTGGTTACGGCGAGCCGAGTTAGCATGCGAACGGATGAGTGACATAGGTGAGTACGACCATCTCATTTTCACCGCCTTTTTACACATTGTATCGAACCTTATCCTCTGCTATTCTGTCCGTCCTCAAATCTAGGCACTAGTCTGCTAGGCGCCTACGGACTCGATTCATCGCTCGCACGACATCTTCCGGGCCTTCTACAGCATCAGTCCGGCCTTTCCGACGTTCGTGATATGATGTACTCGATTCCAATGGGTTGGGGCCGACATGGCGAAACGACGAGAGAGTACTGGATGGACTGGGCACGAGGTTTGCGGCCGCTCATCGTGTCAGGAAAGGTAGATTGTGTAGAGCGGATGTCCGGCGTAGATTTTGATGAGCTACTGGCGACGGCATACAGTGAATTGTCAAGCGAGAGTCAGCGCGTCTTCTTCGATCTATGCGTTGTGTATGCCAAGAAAGTTTAAATACCAAGATTTTTGTTTTTTTTTGTTTTTTGTTTTTTGTTTTTTGTATACCGACGCTCTCTTTTGTCAGTGCTCGCTTACATCCCCTCCTCCGTTGATATTATGAGGTGAGGTCTCACATAAAACATCCCTTTTGAGTATGTGATGATATATAATCTTTATAAAACTCGTTTTTTCTTCTGGTTAATGGATTCTTTGATACTTATACTTATGGCTTCAGTTGGACTTTGAACATTGTTAGATAATACTAGTCAACTGTAATTCATAGTTTATAAAGCCTGATCTTAAATACTTTGAAGAAACTATTATAAATATAAAATCTATTTTTTTTTTTTTTTTTTTTTTTTTTTTTTTTTATTTTTTTTTTTTTTTTTTTTTTTTTTTTGATTAAATTTACTATTTTTATATTATAATATTAATACAACTATCTAAGCTACATTTTAAAAGTAAAATAAATGATAATAACTATCTTTTACTACACGTTAATAAATTCTTTTTATTATAATAGTGAAGTTCGATACTTCACATGTGCAAGACATCTCTCTTAAATTTAAATTGTTTCTTTTAATCATTGTTACATTCGTTCGACATTTTGAGAAGATTCAAGGCGTTGCAGTGTGGGCCGCTACAGGATCTGAATTTTGGCCTTTCGACACCCGCGCGACTAGTTCGGCGCGTCTTAAGATTTCCTCATTCTCTTGTGGCGTATTGATCGAGCTTTTGTAGTTGAGGTCCTTAAGTGTTTTCTAAGATTTCGAAGCAACGAGGTTAATTGATTAACCAAGTCAACCAAGTACGACCATCACCAAGGCGAACAGGACAGAGAGAGAGAGAAAATCCACCTTTTGCTCGTTGTAGCAATTCCAAAACTTCTGTTTTTGGTCCTCACACAATCTTGCCTTGTCCCACCAGCTGCCAGTTTGGAAGCAGGTGAGCAGATCTGAGTGCAGGTCTGCACAGTTGTCAAGGGCAGCCTGGTGGATCTCGCGTTTCTGGTCCAAAAATTCGCTAGAAGTATATATAAGATTGCGTTTTTGTTTCTGCTGCGGCGCAGGAGGTGCCGGGGCCAGATACGGGTCTATTGTTGGGCGGTGAAGGTCGAAAGAGCGCGGTTGTGAAGGGGCTGAGTTGGAAGAGGGAGAGGAGGATTGGTTCGGAGTGGTCTGTCCTGGGGCATCGGGGTGGTATTGAGGGCGATTCTCTTTCAAAAAGATGTCGTCGAGGTTTTGGTCTCTGATGTCGTTGATGTAATCGTCAATGAACTCCTTTGTCATGATGGCTTCGGAATAAAAGGTCAATCACGTGTGAGATTTCCAAATTCAACAAATGTATAGAACCATGGACAATAATCCATCTTGTCCACGACATCATGAGCGAAAACCACATCCCTAATTGGCTTTATTACATCCTTTCAGCCGTCTCCTTCGCTGGTGTCAGTGGGGCCGCTCTGCTGTACATTTACCAGACCGAGCTCATATACCCTTCCAGCTACCCAGAGGGTTCACGTCGAGTTGTATGTGTCAAACTGCCTTTGCTCCTTTTGCACGACTCTGAGACAGCTTCCAAACCTAACACTATAAACCCACAGGTCGCTCGCCCTGATCAATTTGGCTTGCCAGATCATGAGGAAATCCTCACCACTAAGGACGGCGTTAAGATCCGCGCTTACATCATCTTGCAACGCGGCCCCGAGGCAACCAAGGCGTCGCCGACCATTTTGTTTTTGCACGTAAGTATTGTCCTTCATTTCAAATATATTGGCTTTTGCTTTCTTTGTTGGTTTTCCTCGTCACAGCTAACTGAAATGCTTCGCGTACTTAAATTCGTATTGTCTTAATCCAGGCCAACGCAGGCAATGTGGTATGAGGTTTTCTTCCAAACCTTGATTGAGATTTCAGGATGCCGCTAGGCGATACACGTACATTTATACAATGAATCCAAATTTTCACTATTTCCTGTTCATGTAGGGCCATCGCCTTCAGATTGCACAGCTTCTCTATCGCAAACTTCGATGCAATGTGGTCATGCTGTCATATCGCGGGTACGCTCGATTGGTTACTTTTAGAATATGGCTGGCTTGGTTCAGTTGGTCATTATCATTCTAATCGGATTATCTGATTGAAACATGCAATTGCTCATATATGATGATCATAGATATGGTTTGAGTGAGGGCAAGGCGAACGAGAAGGGCCTCCGTATTGATGCTCAGGTATATCAATTATTTCCTAAATCTGTCGTCTTTGTGTGCTTGAATTGCGCCCTTGCCTTTAATTCTTATTGCGCCTCTTTAGTATGTATATTATTGAAACTTACATGTGTCTTTTGCAATTCAGACGATTCTTGATTATATCAAACAACACGAACTCCTCAAACATACTCGCCTCGTAGCTTACGGGCAATCCATTGGTGGAGCTGTTGCTATTGATCTCGTGTCGAGAAACGAAGACCAGTTCAGTGGCATAATTGTTGAGAACACATTCTTGAGTATTGTATGTTGATGTTTATTATGGTATTCAATTCTTCCCTCTTTTCTTTCTAAAAATATTCGTTCCTGTCCTAACTCACCAATGTACGCTCTTTCATCACTCTCCCAGCCTAAACTAATTCCCCATGTTCTCCCTGTTCTCCGGCCTTTTGCCTTCCTCTGTCACCAAATCTGGCCCTCTGAAACGAGCATCAAAACAATTATTCGTACTCCGATCCTCTTCCTAGCTGGTAAAAAGGACGAGCTTGTGCCTCCTTCCCACATGGTCACTCTGCACGAGCTCTGCCCTACCAAGGGGGAAAATTGGTGGCGTGAATTCCCCGATGGCACGCATAACGACACGTGTATTCAACGCGGTTATTTTGAAGTAATTCAGGAGTTTCTTGAAGGAGTTGTCGTGCTAGGTTGGGAAGAGGGAAAGGCCAGGTTTGGGGAGAAGGAGCCCTATTTACCATACCAGAAGAAGCAGGAAGAGCAGACATACGTAGGTAGTTTCAGCGTCGACGAGACGGAGTTGACAGAGGAGGATGAGTCAGAAAAGCTGGAAGGATCGTTGAATGAGGAGCCGGTGGAGGTAGTAAAGGGTCCGGATGGGCATTTCATTATCGAGCAGATCGAGATCGAGGATGGTGTGGAGCAATAGAGTTGTGCTGTGTGTATTCAAATGTTGAAATGGCAAAACCCGGCGTATGCAAAAACCAAAAGAGCAAAAACTATTTGAATTTCTTTCACCACTCTCTACTATAACTTATTATCATTATTCTGTTATTTGAGTGGAGGGGTATTTGTTTGGATTTTGTTTCTTGTCTTCTTATATGTGATACGTTGGGAGATGAGGATTACGGATCCAGGGAGTGAATAGGTGTCGATATCTTTCACTTTTTTAATTAGTAAAGGTTGTGACGTCACCCCGGGGAGTATCCTCTGAAATTGAACAAACAAACAGTTTGGACAAATTCGCTCTTTGCCTCCCCTTTCCCAACTCCCTGTCTGTCTGCACCCTACAAAAGAACAAAAGAATCCCATCTCTCGGTGAATCACCAACTAATCTACCATAACCAAGAGAAGAGCAAGTCGTCATGTTTGGCCAAACTGGTTTCGGCACCACTGGCTTCGGTCAGCAACAACCACAGCAGCCGCAACAACAGCCCACCTCGCTCTTCGGCCAGACTACAACCACCCAACCAGGCTATGGAGGTATATGATCCTACAATTTAATTCCACCGGCAGACACGAGTTACGCGCCTTAATCCACTTACGTCGCGTCTTTTTCTTATACCGAACCCCCCCCGTTTACGACAGGATTCGGCACCGCACCGACAACTAGCGCCTTTGGCCAACCAGCCACCACCGCAAGCGCATTTGGTCAGCCTGCCCCAACGTCATCGACTTTTGGTGCTACCCCTTCTTCAGGTATGCGTAAATTATAACTAGTTGGCCGTCCAGATTTTGTCAACTGGCCATCGCGTGTATATAAGGACTATGAACTCGAGAAACTCAATCCAGTTATAATCTTATTGAGGCCGAGACTCCCGCAAACCTCATAACTCGAGATGTGCACAGCTCGAAATGCGCGCAGCTCGCGCAGCTCGGGGAGACAATGACGAGTTCAGGCCTGTGGCAAATTGTGGCGAATAAACTTTGACGGACCGCAGTCTTATTCTAATATTTATATATATATGTTCACGTTTTTCTTCAATTCACACTGACAACGTTTACCTTATAATCAAACCCACAACTCCACATATAAACACACGATTGCTCATATATTTTGTGTATCGAACATACAATGCGGCCGAATAATCAAAAAGGTTTTGGCACAACAGGCTCATCTGCATTTGGAACGCAGAACAGGCCTTTCGGCAGTAATAACTCACTGTTTCCTGGTAAGTAAGGTTTTCAAGGTTCTTGTGCTTTTCATTATGGCCATTGACCCTTGAAATATGCAATTGCTTTTGTTTCAGGTACAACAACGACTTCAGCACCAGTAAGCTCTGGATTCGGGTTTGGTAGTACGTATAATCTTCATATCTCCTACCAGTGAACCATTGTCTGTATAACTGACGTCATTTCCACTTAATTGATGAAGGTACAACCACCGCCGCACCTACTTTCGGCTCTGCATCCAACACAACTGGTGGTCTTTTTGGCTCTCGGGCCCCCACAACCTCCGCCTTCGGTAGCGGCACGGGCGCTAGTGTCTTTGGCACTCCTACCTCGACCACATCAGCCTTTGGCGCTCCCTCTACTACAGCATTTGGCGCGACGAACACGATTCCTAATGGCACTGCTAGTACACCCTACTCTGTAACCAATGAACGCGATCAGGCTAATGGCACCAACAATGCTTTCCACAGCATCTCTGCAATGTCCGCGTATAAAAATTATTCCTTCGAGGAGCTTCGCCTCCAGGATTACCAGCAGGGCCGTAAAACAGCATCAGGCACTGCCACAGGATTTGGTACCAACACAAACGTGTTTGGTGCGTCAAGTACGCCTAGTGGCTTTGGTCAAACAGCTCCGACAACTGGCACGCCCTTGTTTGGTGGTTCATCCTCTGCTACTACCTTTGGTCAGACGCAGCCGACCACGTTCGGGCAATCTGGGACAACAGGGTTCAACTCATCAACCGGGGCTCCAGGCAATTTGTTTGGGTCATCTACTGCCACTAATAACGGGCTGTTTGGATCCAACACGCAAACTCAGCAGCCGACGGCGGCGTTTGGAACTGGGAATACATTTGGGTCTGGGGGAACGGCGTTTGGGTCTACACCGGGATTTGGAGGTCAGACAGCAAAGCCAGCCACGTTTGGGTTTGGTATGCCTCGTTTACATTATTAAATTTGGGTTTTGTCTCTTTTATTGGATACATTATTGACGTGTTTTATCTGACCATTCACAACCCAGTCTCAGCGACAGCTACTCAGCCGACTACTGCTTTTGGGACCACGGCGCCCTCTTCATTTGGCAATACGGGTACCACTACGACAGGTCCCTTCGGATCTACTACGCAACCAACAACGCCCTTCGGGTCAGCGACCCAACCGACGACCTTTGGCTTTAACCAGACGCAAGCTTCAACTCAGCCTACGACGACGGGTTTCAGCTTCAATACCGCGACATCGCAGCTGAAACCACCCAGCTTGTTTGGAACGACTACAACTTCGACCACCACTCCCTTTGGCAGCATGGGAGTACAGCAACCGCAGACGACAAAGCCGACGTTTAATTTTACTCCGAACACCACGTTTGGAACAGGTAGAGGGTCGAGGCTTGTTCGAAGATCTGTCGATAGTTTCTCGCTTTCCCGCAATTATGTTGTAGAGTACATATTATTTATATTATTTATATTATTTTTAGGGTCGCAAACGCCAGGTTTTATGGGACAAGCTTCCACCACGGCTCCCACACCTACACTTTTTGGTACCTCTCAGCCTCAAAATACAACCTTTAATACAGCACCTGGAGTGACGTCAACGTTTTCAGGCAATCTTTTCGGTAGCAAAACGTCAACGGCCCCGTCCACAAGCTCGGCTTTCAACAATGCACCATCAACCCAACCAACGTTTAGTTTTGGTCCGCAGCCTGCTCCTACAACTGCTTTGTTCCCATCCTTGGTCGGTCAGACTAATTTTGGTGCAAGCACTGCGCAAGTACCACAAGCCTCTATGGTGGCAACAATTGATAATACTCCTTATGGCAATAATCCACTTTTCGCCAATGTCACTGCCGCCGTTTCAGGCGCATCTACGCAAGGTGCTCCTGCCAGTACCCTTGCCGGTGCTACTAAGAAGAAACCAGCCCTGACGCCTCATTATAAGGTCACCCCACGTTCGGCGTCAAAAGTCAAGCTTCGTGGGTTTGCTAGCAGCACACCGCCTTTCAATAGTTCAAATGCATCCAACAGTGCAGGGCGTGGCCTCCATCTCTTTGACGGCGTCGGTGACGACTCTGTCTTAAGTGCTGATGCCTTCGTACCACGCCAGAGTGTCAAAAAACTTGTGATTGATCGTCGTATTGGTGAGGAAGAAATTCTTTCCAGCATGGACGCTTCCGGCATCTCTGACTCTCCCTTCGTCGTCAGTAACGGCAAGGGTAAGACACCAGCGACTTCTAGCCGTCCGCGAGTCACTTTTAATCCCAATCTCGAAGTAGCCGCCGCCGAATCCTTTTATACCGGATCACCTGCTACAACGGTGACATACGATTCTACCAATGTCACCCCAGCCAAACGCCTTGACCTTACGGCCACTACTCCTGACGTCTCGATCTTGACACCCTCACGCAACGGCTTTTCTTCGGCTTCTCCTGTGAATGGCAATGCATCTGCTGAGGGAGAGTACTGGACCTCGCCATCTTACGATACCCTCCGTCGCTTGTCCCCCGAGGAACTGTCACACGTTAGAGACTTTAAGGTTGGTCTGACTGGTTATGGCCAAGTGAGCTTCCTCGTCCCGGTCGACCTTACTGGGGTGGCATCCCTCCGTGCTATTGCTGGCAGCATCGTCATTTTTGAACGCCGCGCCTGCATCGTTTACCCGGACGAGACCACAAAACCGCCGCAAGGCCAGGGCTTGAATGTCCCCGCTCTGATCTCGCTCGAGCAATGCTGGCCCATTGATAAAGCGACACGTCAACCTATATTCAACCCGGGCCATCAACGGTTCCAGCAGCATTTAGCCAAGTTGAAGAGGATCCCAGAGACGGAGTTTGTCGAATTTCAGGCAGATACGGGTACCTGGGTATTTAAGGTGAAGCATTTTTCAAGGTACGGGCTAGACTATAGCGATAGTGATGATGAGAAATATGATGACGATAGTGAGGTAATGGCGGAGGCTAGGCGGAGGTTGCGGAGGTTGCAAGAAGATCACACCGTGCCCGATGATGCAGATGATGCTCCACCTGCGCAGTCAATGGCCTCGTTAGCAGGCAAAGCGAATACAAGCGGTATGTTTCGCGTACCTGATGATAGTGCTGATGAATGGTTTCCTTCGGCGGAGGAAGACAATGCTATGATTATTGCAGAAGATAGTTCGATACCGGAGGACACTTTCCGTAAGACGAGTACCGAAAGTAGATCGAGCTTCAAATTGGGTATGGAGGAGGATAATGAAGAAGAGGCGGAGGAAGATGAGGAAGATGAGATGGGAACGTTTGGTGACGAGGAAGAGATGGAAGTGGAAGGAGAATCCGAATCGTTTGAGGCAGATGAGAGCGATTTTGGAACCAGGCCTCGGCGGAATTTGTCTAAGTTGCATGACGCTGAGACAGAGAACGAATCAGACGCCGATTTAGATATGGATGATCCGAACTGGCAGCCGCCTAGGCATTCGTTAGCGCATCCGGAATATCTGGGACTGGATGCCAGGAGGGTGCAAGTTATGCAAGCAACATTTTTCCCGCAGGAAGAGAAAAAACCCGCTGTCTTGCCAAGGTTAAGGGGAATACCTATTGCAATGTCCACGTTGGGGAAAAGGGCACAGACAACAGTAGTTATGCAGGGGTCGGATGAGGAAGCTGGAATACACGAGGTGAGTATGTATAGGAAATGGATATATGTGTGAAAAGAGAAAGGTGTTACAATTTCTGTATAAGATTGTGAACATTTGGATATGGTCACCGTCATGGAATCATTTGTCTGCATAATCTTGTATAAATAGCTTTACTCAATTTTTTGTAGACTCTTGCTCAATATCCCTTTAGTGTTGTTTGCCATTCCGTTCTATTTTCAATTTATATATGTTTCCTATTTGGGAGGGAGAAAAAAGAAAAAGAAAAAAGAAACCTACTACATTGGTGTTCGGTTCATCCTTTTATTATTATTATTATTATCGGATATTTTTTCTGGTTAAGGGGGCATTTATTTGTATGGAGCATAAAATAATCAACCGGGGTGACATAGCATTTTTTTTTTTTTTTTTAAGTAAATAGCTAATGTGTTTTTTTTTTTTTTTTTTTTATTTTTTGTTTTTTTTTTTTTTTTTTTTTTTTTTTTTTTAAAAAAAAAAAAAAAAAAAAAGTCGTGACTGATTTCACCTCTACTTTTTAATTGGAAATAGGCTCGATCCTCTTTCGTATCTGGTCCACTCCTGCGTCGTCCTACAGGTGCTGTTGGTCGTCCACCACGCAAGTATGCACGCATCGGGTTTTCAGACTCGTTGCTATATAACAAGAACAATAATGTAGTCGATGCTGGACTTATGATGGGGAGGTCATTCCGGGTCGGATGGGGGAAGGGAGGGATTTTGGTGCACGCAGGAAAGGTCGTGGGAATAAGTGCGGCAAGGTGAGTTTGTGGTAGAGGATATTAAGTAGGTTGAGTTGAGTTTGATGATGTTCATTTCTAAAACTCGCTCATACTTAGAATACCCTTGACTTCTTATTCTTTTTTGTTTGTGCGTGTGCCTTTAGTGATGAATTATCACCTTCGAAATCAAACGCCTATACGGGAATTCCATCTAAGGTGTACTTTGAAAAGGTTAAGATTTTTGCTGATGGCGACGAGGTACTATTCACTATATTATATTGATTAGAAGATGGTTGTTCCTGAGTCTTTATAAGTTGTAACTTTGGTTGCTCTTAAACATTTCCTTTTCTGCATAATACAGGAGATCCAAAAGGAACGACACAGAGCAACTTTGGAAGTGCAGTTGAGTCAGACACAAATTGAGCAAGATGAAGTTGGCGTGCCCTTCGTGTCCATTGCAAGCGAGACCGACTTCTTCTCATATGTTTCAGCCGTGACATCAGGTCCTGGAAAGAATAGATTCCACGCGCACGAAACTTTGATCTGGAAACTAGGACAGTCCCTCTTCGATGAGATACCAATGGTAGCAGAGGATACACTTTCGGTGTCAATGAAGCATAAAGTACAGGACATGAACCGTAAGGCGGCCTTCACTGCGTGGCTTCAAGAGGCGGTACAGCCTGCGGTACAAGCACATCTCCAGCGTGAAATGGCGAGTGGTAACCCCGTGGGTATGGTTTTTGCCTTCCTGACGGGTCGTCAAGTAGCAAAGGCATGCCAGGCAGCAATACGAAATCGCGACGTCAAACTGGCCACGCTGGTGGCACAAGCTGGCGGCGAGCGGAATTTCCGGATGGAAGTGCGCGAGCAGTTGCGCAAATGGAAGGAATATAGTTTCGAAGGTGCAATTGGAAAGGAATATCGGCGTATTTACGAGCTGTTGAGCGGAAATGTTGAGGTAGCGTCTGGGACGAGTGCTAAGATGGATCAGAGCGAGAAGAGTGAGCCTTTCTCTGTAAGCGATGGATTGGATTGGAAACGCACTGTTGGTCTATACTTGTGGTATGCCATGTTTGCCGAGACACCACTGGAGGAAGGGTTCAAGAATTATGAAGCGGCGTTGCAAATGACGGAAGAGGGTGCGGATCTTAGGGTCGCAGTCCCCAAGCCATGGTACGAGGAGGAAGAGCGTCATTCGCAGGATATGAAGTCTATCAGATATTTTAAGAATATCGTGAAGGATGGTGCTACCGATCAACAGCGCGATATTCTCTTCCATATAATCAAGCTTTACACAGACAAGGCACACGGGTTGGAACAAGCATTGGCTCCGCGTGGAATCACACCATCGCCACTTGACTATCGCTTGACCTGGCATTTGTACCTATTATTTGCTAAAGTGCTCAAGGTTAGAGATTTTGCTGATCGCTGGGTAGTGGCTGAGGATGTGTTGGATGAGGAATCGTCAACACCAGAAGCAATGGTAACCACCCAGAATGGGTGGAGCGCAACAGCGGATTCTGTGACGGCGAGCTTGGCTTTCCAATTAGAGACGCTGGGAATGTGGGAATGGGCGGTGTTTGTGCTACTATACTTGGAGGGAGCCGAGAGGTATGCTATTATACTTGATCAAGCTGAGCATTTATGTACGAGCATGATCCTTCTAACTTTTTACTTTGCACCAATCTTGCAGCCGTGCCATAGCGATCCGAGACATAGTTTCACGTCATTTACCTCTCGAACCTAAGACTGAAGAAGAAGTTCAGACAGAGAAGTTCCTCGTCGAGAAGCTAAAGCTACCTCTGCAGTGGATCCGGGAGGCGAAGGTATTGGAAGAGAATGCCTAACCCTACTTGTATTCAATATTGCTAACTCTTGCTATTCTCTATAACCTCCTAACATATTTTTATTCTCTCTTATCCTTATTGTTCAACAGGCTCAACGTGCACAGAACGTGGATGATGTGCACCAGCAGACTCTGAACCTACTCTTAGCTGGTCAACACAATACTGCTCATAAGATAATTGTGGAGAGATTAGCGCCCGAAATGATCTTACATGGTAGAGTTTCTATTTTCATCATGCTTAATTTGATCTAGTATTCTATTGTTGTTAAAACACCGGGTGGATTTTTAACAGTATGATTTCATTTGGCACATTTTCTTAAGGCGACCTCAAGGGTTTACACGATCTACTGGAACAAATATCTCACGACCAAGCAGAAGGCTGGCACCTTGGAGGCGAGGTTTACCACGACTATATCGATTGTATGCTCCACATGCCTAACGTTTGGCAGCAGGCACGTGAACTTGGTGTCGCCACGGAGAACCTGTATGCCCTGCGAAGACGTATGCAACGCCTTCTAAAGTCTTTGGCGAGAATGAAAAGGGAGGGCACTCGAATTGAGGTCTCCGTCTGTGTTGCGCATATGGCGAGTCGAGTGAGCGAACTGTTGAGGGATGCAAGTGAACAGGTGTGTTTGTCGAAATTTTTCATACCAGAAAGTGCACGCTCTATTGTACATAATTTTGGAAAGTTATTTACGATAATTCAACCCACTGACTCTGGTGATTATATAACGCGCTTTCCGCATACCATAGGTGGATGAGAATGATGTGCTAACAACATTGCCATTGCCTGAAGATCAGCGATTAGTGCGGTTGCATGAGATGAGTCACGATTATTTTACAAATTTGATCGAGCAGGAATCGTATTGAAGCTGTGGAACATATATTTGGGCAAGGAAAGAATGAACACTCGTAGAGTATTGACCTAGAATTGTTATGTTAAAGGCGTTTTTTTGCAAATCTGTGTTGAATTCGTTCATATCTTCTCTATAGTGTGTTTTTTTTTTTTTTTTTTTTTTTTTTTTTTCTTGTATTGGATGTAGACTATTATCCTCCTCATTTACGTTTATAAAAACTCGATGAAAAACCTTGCAACATCACGTGAGGACCTATGACGACATGTTCCTGCAAATCCATTTAGGTGCGACGCGTCGTTTCTTCATGCTCAACTTAAAGCACAAGCACCGCTCAAACACAAGACAGAGACAGCAGCGCAATGTCCAACCCAACGAGTAGGTTACGTTAATCAGAACGTTCTCGGAGCTCGTGCGAATAAAGCTATTTTGCGTAGCAATTTTTCCTTAACATCGTGGCCCATCTAGGGCCCATGTCCAGCCCCTTTCTCTCGTAGAGCAGCATACAGCCGTACTGAGTTTCCAGCGAGACCAGCTCCAGTAGGTATTTACGAACATGGAGCTTATTTGAAAAGTGATTCTCCCTTCAGCTGACACGTCTATTCAATATAGAAAAACTCTTTCTGATTTAGAGTCCCAGCTCGATGTGCTCACGAGATTAGATGCCGATTTAGAAGAAAAATTACGAGAAGAGGACATGGCTGTGCAGAGGAACTCCATTCATGTATGTTTGCTAGTCGCTGTCTAGTTTGTAAAAACCATCGAGGGAATTTAAAGGTTATATTCATTACCGAGATGTGTCAGAAGCTTAATGATCTCCTTTTTTTTCATTCTCTTATCCTGAAGATCGATGAATCTATATCCGGCACTATGTCTGCAATATCAGATCTTCTCAATGATTTGGAGTGCTCCCCTAGTGACGACAGTAGGTGTTGTATCCTCCATTTCTAGTTTTCCACGACGTGATTGTGCCTCATCATCACAGCCCCTCTCGCCGGTTTCTTTTTTCAATGCTCTACTGCCCTCGCCACCTTTTTCGATGCCGACTTCCTATATGGGACGGAACTCGGGAACTTGACAAAGGCCATGTTCTCCCAGACCGGCGATCCTGTGCGCGCTTACGGGGAGAGCAAAGACGAATTAGAACGATTAAGCAATCTGTTAAGCAACGAATATATATGTTTTGCTTGTTTCTTAAAAAGGTTGCGCTGATACTCATCTTGTCTTCCTTCATATATATCTCCATCGAATAGTTATCCTGTGACGGAGAAGCAGTATGCAAACGCGATGGCTGAGGTGGAGGCTGCAAGGGCAGGATTAGCCGTTGTGGAGGAAGCGAGAGATAAGAGCTTTAATGGATTGCTCATCGAACCGAGTATCTTGAAGTGAGTAGTCTTTAATCTTGATGGCCTTAAGATTGTGTCCTTTCTGAATCTGACAAATAGTTATAATATGTATAAAACAAATCCTGGCTAGATCTCAAATTGCTACTCATAAAAGTGACATTGCACAACAAGCTGATCTCACTGCTGATCTTCGAGCACACGAGTTTATTGCCAGCCTGAACGATTTTGTTGACATTGAGATCCGCATGCCAGTACTGGAGTTAGATTATCTGGCATGGGAACAGAATCTGAAACAGCGAGCGGACAAGACGGACAAGGTAGGTTATGATTAGTAGGTCGCTGCTTGTATTCGGTGAGCTGTCTTCGCTATTCACTACAAATGTATACAAATGGATAGATCTAATACCTTTTGTTATTACTCGGTTTCATAGATAATCTCGCACTTAATCTTGCATCACGCCTACCAACAATTTGTGCAACACGTAATCATGCTCGAACTTGAGAAACATCAACACGTACGATATTTGATCTGTGCCATAGGTGAAGCCTGGAGGAACAAGGCGATCGAGGTGGAGGCGAGAATTGTAAGTATATCGTTATTATGATAAAGAATCTGTATTTATTGTGATGTTGGTTTAATTTTGGTGTCTAGGTACATTGCATGTCGGCAACGAGGCATTTTCGCTCATGACTTTAGTACAATTATCAGGAGCACATGTCAACGTCGTATTTCACCGACCACAGAGAGCGCAAGACTGTTGACGTGCAAGATGAATACTTGATGTCAGTGAAACGACTATTGAATGTGACTCGGGGTGTGTAGAATCATAGATCAGATTGAATTGGTGAATCTTCGCCATAGTCGATTTCTAATATTTTATGATTCAGATTGAGCTCATACGTATTTTGATTTTCTATTTCTTATAAATTACCCCATCAGTAACCGACGGTTCTTCGACCTCAACCAATACAACCACCATATCTGAACTTTTCACAACGACAGGCTCGCTCATCGACCAGATTGAAGTGCTGGTGCGACGCAAGAAGAACGCGGAGAAACGAGTCAGCAAGGATATTGAAGTGGGATTGAAAACTATGGATGATAGGTGCGTCTATCGTCACGTCTCTCTATATTCCTGTCCATTCGTTTTATTTCATTTCTGAACCTTCTTATTGTTGTGCTACATTTGTGTAGCCTTATGGCCGAAAGCACCCTTACCCGCGCTCTTTATAAAGACTCCCCGCAGGACGAATTGGCGATGATGCCCAAGGTGAGCATGAACGCCTTCTTTGTTCAATTATAAATGTTGGTTTCTAGTAGTAAGAATTTCCAATTTATATTTACTACAGCAATTCACTGATTTACAATCTCGCATTGAGCAACATACGAATGCATTAAACGGGAAGATGAGAGATATTACCGAGGTGAGTAATACAAGTCAATATTCATGTTTCTCTGCATTCGTGGAATTCATTCTTGTAATGCTCGTGGTTTTTGCAGGATGCAATCATGACACGAGAGACAGAATTGCGACGACGGCTTTTCTGGCTCTTTTGGCAAAATCCACATGAGTTTCTGATGGAGATTGAAAAATGATAAATAAACTGATTGTCTACTATTAAGATTTTAATTACAGTGGCTTATAAAATATTGAATTATTATGAATACTATGATATTTATAGTATAATTACTCATATTGAGTGTCAATCACAGGGGGAAAAAAAAAAAAAAAAAAAAAAATTGTAATTGTATCTACTGTCTATATGATGCTAAAAAATCAGCCTTTGTTCTAAAGCTCTTTATTTCTGATATCTTGTAGACTATATTATGATAGTATACATCTTATAGAATAAATTGATACTTATCTCCTTGAGGAACTTAGTAGAATATTCATTTCAGCTCTTTATATACTCTAAAATTATATAATTTTTTTTAACAATATTATAGATAACAAGATTAAGCTTCTATCTAACTTTCTTTCTTAGTATTTAAGTATAAAGGTAATATTATTAATTAGAATTCTACTCTCAATATTTCTAACCTATAACAGATAGACTAAAAGAGTTATAGTAAGTAGTTTATACTTTATTGTTATACTGTAAGAAGGTTTCTCCTAAACTATCTGTAAGGAAGTATTAAGAGGAGATAGCAATTTTAACCTTAGTAACTACCATCAATATCTACTATTAAGATAATACCACTTATTAGGAATTCTATCAGTGAGAGGTTAGAACTCTACTTAAGAATCAATATTACAAGAAAGAGTAGAGCTGAATGTCATTAATATATACTGTTATATTCTTGTCAATCATATCTCTAAAGATATCTGTTATTACTACTTGAAAGGTTGCCAGTGTGTTATATAATCTGAATAATATATATATATATTAGTAGTATCTATCTGGTATCACAAAGGCTACTTATTTGCTTGCTTCAAAGATCAAGATAATTTGATAATAACCAGCATACAAATTAAAGCTCAAAAAGTATATTAGCTCTTGCTTAATAAGATCTAGTAGGTTGTTAATTCTTGATATCAGAAATATTCTTCTTGGTAATGATATTAAGTACTTAAAAGTTTACATATATTCTTAGTACTATCTTCTCAGTTCTGGTTTTATCTTTATTGATGATGATCTCCTTCTGTAAGAGTGATAGATATAAAAGCAGCAACAAACACTTGCAGAAACATAACAAACAATCATACCCCGATTCAACAATGACGAATACCTCTGTAGCCGAGTCATTGAAGCATACCGAGCCTTAGAAGACCCTCCATCCGAACTACTACCTAAGGAAGGATCTGCCCTATGAAGGACTCAAATAATAATAAAAAACATCGACATTGCTCAGAAATGACAAACACAAGATGAATTTCAGGCCTACTATAAGATCGCTAGAATCTGGGAGGAAGATCTCAAACATGTATGAGACCGACGACATGCAGAAGCATGCAAACGAGCACTATATCAAGGGATTCCCCTCCAATCTCAAAGGATTGCCCTTCGGATTTATGGACTCTTCCAGTTCCGACCAGCCGCTTTGAAAAGACTTACCAGAATTGGACCATCCGCATTTCACCAACTGTCTCAAATTGCCTTTGAAGAACTTAAAGAAGAAATCCGTGTAATACAAAGGGATTTCGACTAATTGGAACAGTTCCTTGA